>JASSUY010019558.1:0-15087 GCA_032466535.1 Forpus xanthops | reverse complement strand
GTATAAGGTTTGCACATGGATCTGCAGAGGTAACTTATTTGTATGACAACCTGAGGCAGGCAATTAAAGACAACTTCAAAGTCATGCTTAAACTAAGCTCTACCACCATTACTCCTAAAAAAACAAACAAACAAAAAAAAAAAAATCAAACCAAACCAAACCAAACTTGCCCTTAGGGAGTAACGTACAGATAGAGAGCAACAATGCTCTTTTACAGTGTCCCTTCTCTTCAGAAATCATTTGCTTTAACAAGAGATGATGAGTGCAAAAGCAATGCAGAAGGTTAGGTGAGAGAGCAATACTCCTGGAAAGCAAACACTGCTTTTAAATATATACTGGCTGATTTTAAAACCAACATTTCATAAATTAGAACTGCACTTCATTAAACAAATCCAAAGTTCTGCTGCACATATATATGGTGCATAATAAAATTAAAATTGGTCAGAGCTGCTGAAACACCATAGCATAAATGAAATTATTTTCTAACAGAATAGTTAGTTACTGGGAACATTTACTGCTTTTGTATACCCATTACTGCTTAATTACTGCCAGGCCACCACAGTTCCCAAAGTAACACCAGAAGGCAATTTATAACTCCAGTATATGAATGTCTGTTATGTCAATAAGAAGCATAACTGCTTGTCAAAAACTTGTTTCTAAATCAATAGATAACAGCCAGGAAAACAGCATGATTGCTACTGTTAGTTACTAAATTAATCATCTATCATAATCTAATAATATTTAATAAAAGAAAGTTTATTTAATTCTTATGGATGAGGAAAGAACTGGAAGAAAGATTCTTCTCCTTGATTACAAAGCTCTAGAAGGGATATGCATTATGGCATTAGTAGCTGCATCATCACATATTTGCTGCTGGGCAGACAGTCAACTGACAGAGGCAGAGATATGTTTAAGAGCACAGGCTTCCCAAATATTTCTGGGGGATCATTTCACTGCAATCACACAGACATAAGGAAGAAACAGAATGAGTGTTTCTTCAAGCCAGTGGTTTCCAATGACTTGAATCCCCTCCTTTCTGACAGTATGAAGTCCCCTGCATAAATCATGTTTCCCACAAATATCTGCCTCAATAATTTTGCAATACAAAAGTAGTTTTTCCCTAGAGACAATGAAAGCTAACAGAATTCCAGCATTTGTGAGCAAACTTGCTCTAAAAAAAACCCCACAGTATTTGGAATACTTGAGTAGCTTAAAACTTACTGATCTTCAAATGCTTTTCAGAACTACTTTCTCTGGTTCTGCTACCCTTCCACCTTATAGTAGGATACACCCCATTTCCTATCTGAAGTGAAATAAGATTAAGATTTGCTGAAAGCTAGAGGAGAAAAAGAGAAAAATTCCTCATCCATTTCTACTCCGATTCATCTACTTCAAAGGCCCAGGCTTCAGAGACAGCCTAGCATTTAAGGAAAAAAATGTCTTAATGTTGTCCTCAGATGATTTTAAGCATGTGATAAATTTGGAAAACAGCTTGCCAAATACATAGTCTAAGAAGGAAGAAAAACATGGCATAAGAGGAACAAACTTCAGTAAACACATTAGTCATCTCCAAATTAGAGATTCTGAAACAAGAGCCACAAGGGACAGAGTCCTCCTCCCTACAGACTGAATCATGGCAAACTGGGTTCTGTGATACATAAAGCCCATCAATGTAAAAGCTAATTGACAAGAAGCTCTAGATCTATTAGTATTTTAACAAAGTCTTCAATAAGATGGAATAAGTTCCCAATATAAATAATAAAAAAGCACAAGTCTGCAACTGTCAGCCAAAATTGTTCAGTGTCATTCTGGTCACATAATGCTCTACAAATTTAAATATATCTATATACACATGCATACACATGTGAGCCCCAAGAAAATTTGCATCATCAGTGTATGCAGCAGAATCCCTCAGTGCCCATTTTCAAGATCACTCAGAATCTTGAAAGCTGTTTAATACTCTGATTGATCTGCTCTATATGATTTGAAATTTTAAAATTAGAACATCCAAACTCGTAACATGATAGATAACAGCCAAGAATAGCTTTGAAGAAGACATTTGATCCAAGCAGTAAGACAGACAATTTTCAAATTGTGATTCTCTAAAAGCAAGTACAAGCATTTTCTTGTATCAAGCATTATTTTACCAGTAAAGTCATCAGAATTCCTTCAAATTCTTCATTCTTTGTTAACTGTTATGGTAGTGCAAAACAAAAGAAACTTATCATAACCAGTGTCTCCTGTAATTCTAATTGACCAGTTCCAAAACTTCACTGTTTAATTCTCATTGTTAATGTACAAACATGTTTAGTTGAAAGTTTAAGCCTTGCAGTTTCATCTGATCATACAAGAAGTCGCCAAAGTATCAAAAGTGGAAGGTGTTATAGGCAATTTAGATTTTAATTAATTTTAACTTGGAATTAAAGTTATGATATGCAATTTATTTTTACATTTTAATCAGTCTCTTAATATAGCATTTTAATCTCCAGAAGCACACACTCACATTTGGAAGGCTGCAATATAAGGCTCATCTAAGCTCTCCACATAACTTGAAAACAGGTCCTGAATTTTAATTAACTCAAGAACAACAGGTCAAGCTAAGCTGTGCACTAGTGAGAACTGAGGGAAAATCCCAGAACTTTGCCTTACTTGAATACAAAATTATTTGTCCCCAAAATAATATAAAACAACATTATAGATTAAAATCTTCATCACAGACAGCCCTTTTCAATGCTGGGGAGGGGAGGCAGAGGAAGAGAAGTGTTGCAACATTACAATCTGCTTGGAAAACCATTTTCAGCAGGAAAACCATATCAGACATTCCACACAGGGATCAAGCCCTAATGTAGGATTCTGCCAGAGGTCAGTGAGTAATCCAAACAGAAACGATTAGCTGAAAACACGTGTACAGACATAGACCATATTAATAGCAAAGAAAACCCAGAAAGCGTAATAGCCTTGCTATTGGGCTACATTTATTACCTGCTCTTCCCAAGAGAGACATTTGCCACTGAGATTTCTTTTAATTAATCATATTCATAGCATCATAGTTAGTGTTGGAAAGGAACTTTAAGATTATCTAATCCCAACCTTCCTGCTGTGTGCAAGGATGCCTCACTCTAGACAATGTTGCCCAAGGCTCTGTCCAGCCTGGCCTTAAACACTGCCAGGGACGGAACATTTACTTCTTTGGGCAACCTGTTACAGTGCCTCACCACTCTCAAGGGAAAGAACTTCATAGTTGTATCTAACCTGAACTTCCAATGTTTAATTTTAAACCCATCACCCTTTGTCCCATCAGTAAAGTCCCTGATGAAGTGTCTCTCCCCAGCATCCTTGCAGGCCCCCTTAATAGTCAAAACACTGGAGAACATTCTTCACTCAGAATTGTAGAGACAAAGAAATTGATCCACTTGCATCTCCACCTGCTCCCAACAAGAAACAGCTTCCTCTGCAGCACAATTACTTTCTTGTGTCTCTCATTAAAGCACACAGTTGCACATTACTTCAAGCCTGTCACACAGTATCAGGTAAACATCTCTAGCCTGGCAGAAATTTCAGATGTGCAAAACAAATCAAGAAATCCCACCAACAAAGTTTTATACACAGTACAACAATATATGTCAGCATAAACAAGAAACAAATGCTAAAGCATTTGAATTCCATGCGTCCAATATGCAGCAAATTTTTCTACTGAAATGACTCCTGTAAAAAACTGAAGTTTTTACAGTAAAGATGATGAAACAGGTTGTATATCAATGGCAACTTTCCTAAATTTGGAACTGACAGACCCCAAGCAACACAAACAGAACCATCTCACAAGATGCAAAAGCTCCTTTCCCTGAAAACTCAAGGTAAATTCAGATCTGGAGTGTTTGTTACTAAACCAGCTTTCAGGGGGACAGAGACACCAGTGACATTTTCTAATTTAAGTAAATTGAAAAGTAAATGGTCTGTCTACACACATTGTACACAAAGCACCTGTCAACTGGGTGCTGCCTCCAGGCTCTTGACAGGATGCCAAAGTGGTCCATGGTGGCACACTTTCTGGGCACACAGTGAGTAAAACTGGCAGAACAAGAAAAATGAATAGTTGGAGTATAAAAAAAAAAAAAAAAAAATAACTGAACTTGATCTGTACATTAGTTTAGCCTTCGAGGCAAACTCAACTTGGCTCTTACTACCCTAGAAACATACAAATCACTGTCCAGTATGATTCTTATTCCAGGCTTAATCATCTGAACTAATTACAAAAATGCAACTCACTGACTTTAGTCTAAAAAACCACCACCACCACTCTGGTTCAGTTGATACAGTGACACTGCTTTGAACCTTCAGATATAATGAGCAAGAACAAGAGAAGCATTTAGAGTTTGCTCAAAAATTTAGTATATTTTCCTTGTCCCATGAAAGAAATTGAGATAAAGGATCTAAAATTTCCCTCCAATACCACATGCTGATAAAATACTGCAAGCATGCAACTTAATCACCTTGTTCAACAAAGTGAGAGTAAATAGAAAACTGCTGGATTCTGCGATATATGGTTATTAAAAAATCCAGAGTAGCAACAATAAACAGTTCAGACTAGTATTATTTATTCTGAGTTGGAAACACATTTCTACAGTTTCAAATTGCTAGAAATTTAAAACATCAAAACTACCATTCAGGCACTCCTTAAGCAGCACATAGGTGTACACACTGCTCGGCTTCTTTACTCGCAAATTTATTGCAGATTTAAGTTAACGCTGAATTACAGGCCTAAAAAGCTGAAACAAATGTCTCTCTTCTGCATTGATAGTAATTTCCCACTAGATGCTTACAAATAGTTTCTCCAAACTATTCATAAGCAATAAAGATTCACAGCTCCCATTGATCTTAATTTCTACATGGATAGTTAGTAGTTCTTAAAGAACTACCTTGCCCTTACAGTTTTAATCTTTTTATTTTTTAAATGAGATTCCCTTTACCTTCCCCCTACAATCCTTATTCCACAGCTACAGTCAACATTTCCCCTAAGTATATTTAATTCTGCCCTTTTTTTTCCTCCCTTCTTATTTATCCCACACCAGCAACTGCTGAAGAACCAAGCACACTGAAACACTTACCTTTAATACAGGGAACTTCACTTGCCTTCTATCTAGCTCACTGATAGCACACTAAAAATTCAGAGTTTAAAAGTAAAAATGAAAATCCAGTTTTCATATCGCGAGGCAGTAACGCAATGTAAATTTGATGAGTAACAAATACAGCCTTAGGGGATGGGCCAGAGTAGCCTTTATAAAAACTTAACCAGTGACAACCTTAAAGTGAGGCGGTGAGATGTGACATATAGATTTCCTTCAAGCAGCTATTGAATATTGCTGTCCAATGCAGAGAAGTCTTTTGGATGGTTTTTGAGTTTTTTTAGTTCATTAACAAAGATTCACAAAAGTAAATACCCTGCTTCTAAGCACTTCATCTTGAATTCTGACCATGACTCACTCCACGAGCAGGGGAAAAGTCAACAATTCAGACATATCTCTATCTAGCCTCAAAGATACATGAATAGAGAAGTCAACTGTCACAGTTGATGATTACCTGTGAAAGTTAGGGCTTTGCACAACTTTTATTGCTCTTTTCAAAAGTTGATGATTCAGAAAGAACTGTCAGGAAAGACTGAATAGTCAGCACATGTGGCTTTTCTTATTTTCATCACAAAGATTGGTGGTAATCATATTTGTAACAGCGTGACCAGGTCCCTTCCCAGGAATGAATATCACATCACCCTTTCTGGCCATGCTCTGTGACATTCAATATATATTCAACCATCCAGTAGCAAGAAAAACTGCAAAGCAGTTGTCAGAGGCAATGAAATCCATCTGTTTTACTTGTAATTCTGGTAGTACCTCATGCACAAGTACATAAGAGAAAACAGCCAAATAAAGCTCAAACAAGTGTGGGCAAAGAAGAAAATACGAGTAGCTTCATTTGAGACACATCAGCCTTCTGCGGTCTCTTTGCAGTTTGAGAGAATTGCCCTGCCAGCAGCAGTGACCACAGGGACACAACCTCCAGCCATTTAATCTAGTCCCACCTAGATGAGGTATGATCATGGTGATCTGTATGGCCTTCACACTTGCTTTCTGTGGCAAACAGGAGTTGTGAATTAAGGTGAAGACCATGAAGCCCAACAAATCTCAGGTGAGTTATTAAGCAAGACTAGTACTTTGAAATAAATTCCTCCACTGCTCTGTGGAGGACAACTGTTTTGACTACTGTAACTTTAACCACCAAAACAAGGCGTGCACAGCCTCTCCCTCAGACAGTCAGAAAATAGCAATGCTGGACTTGGCTGCTTGTAAGACTTTATGTGTAGAATGCTGCTTCAATGGAGAAAAAATAATTAAAACCTATAGCCATTAAGAGAAAAATGTATATCTCCTCTCTGTCCTCCATCACTAACCATATACCACCTCAAACTTTTCCTCACATGGAATTAGCTTAGGCCAAATGACTCCTCTAGTCTCCCTTTCAGAAAGCTTTTTCCATAAGCTCTGCTGCAACTCAGAGTGAGATGTGCAGTGGTGTGTGTCTGTGTTTTGTCACACAATAGGCCAAAACCTTCCTTTCGCTTGTTAATATTGTAAAAAGAGGCTTCTATTTTAACTTTTTATGCTGGTAATCAAGTAGTAAGGAAGTTCTCGTTAAAAATTTCATGCTTTCTAACTAATGGTTACCAGCAGATATCAAAGAACTGTTGCAGCTTTAATTAGAACATTATCATTGTGAGGCTGATGCTACTTTGGACTTCCCAACACGGCTCAGAACTTGGAGTATATTAATGTAAATTCCACCAGGACAAAAACCCTGGACATTCTTCATTGTCTTTTTCCCCATAAGCTTTCAGATTTTGACTTAGTTATCAAGAGAGCCCAATTCTTCTTCTGAAAATTCAGATGAATTCTACAGGTTTTTTTTTAAATAAGCTCACATATAAGAGAAGCAAACCACTTGTAGTTGATGACTGTATGATTTTAGATAGATATTTGTAATAATGTACATCAAGAGTAGGATGAATGGCCTTCAGTAACTTAGTTAACAAAATTCTTTCATTCAGTATCCTTTCTGAGCAATGATGAAACAAATACTAGACTGATGTTGGCAAATTGTTCATAATCTACTGTTAAACATGCATGCAACATAATTTTAAAAAGATGTTTAACTAATAAATATTCAAAAATAAACAAACAAAAAACAAACCTACAAAAACCACTACTGTGACCATGTATTATCATCCAAATAGTGTGCAAATATTTTTCCTCTCTAAATCAAGACTCCATTTGCAATTCAATATGGCATTTGATTAATCAGTTCCCTAGTGTCCTACCTAAAGGCCAGAACAGAAGCAAGCCAACACACGCTATATAAATAGCATTTTCCAAAACAAATCACCTTTTAAAACTCTTTTTACACACACTGCACTCTGCCACCACAGAGAAATAAATGAACTTGTTTGCAAGCATGGCTAAGAATGCAGTTCTACTGAACAAGGACAGCTGAGAGAAGCTAAGCAGCAGCCCTAAATATGGAAATACTGTAGCTACCAGAAGCAAATCCTTTGACAAGCCACTAGGAAAATAAAAAATTGCATCCTCATATCATTTCTGTCAGGGCACTAACAGGCCTCACTGCTACTGATCAAGCTCATCTGCGCTTCCTCATCACACCCAGGGCCTCAGCCTTACCCCTGCAATACCGTAGGATGCAAGTCTCCAACCCTGCCATTGGTGTTGGACCTCACCCAACCCAGGACATGCCCCATCCCCATAGAGGTGCCTGATCTGGCCTCAGGGCTGTACCCCTCCCTGGCAGGGGCACTGGGACAGACCTCAGCTGGGGAGGCCCTGCCCTTCAGGCCCTATTTATCCCCTGGCTTGGCAGCCCCAGCCAACTGCTGGCTCTCACACCACCCTGACAGTTTAACTTCTCATCTTCATCTTTTTAACCTCATAAAATAAACTTTACACACCCCCCTCCCGAAAGAATATAATTTTAAAAAAGCCAAAACCTATTGCTACTGGGATTAAAACTCTAGTAACAAGCACATGACATCAAATCAACATCCTTATCCTATGCTTCCAGGTACAACAACCAGAAGCACCTTCCTGAACCTATCAAAAGTCAATAAGCAAATGTTTATTTTACACTGGGCCCTCTCCCATGAGTCTCACATTTTACTACCTCACAGAGCATTTGCACCCATCACACACAACAGAGGCAATTTTATGCACCTATGCAATGATGATAGTAACTCCAACTAGCCGTGATTCAGGTGTGAGATACCCTTAACTAGAGATCTTCTACGAACAAGTTCAAAGTGACAGTAAATTTATAACATCATTTGCTAATTTATTTAAATGGTTCATTACCTTCAGTAAAACATTTACAGCCTGTTTACAGTTTGAACTTTAACAATTTTGACTTCCAAGCATTATATTCTGTTATACATTTGACTGCACGAATAAAGGCCCTTTAGCACTAAAAACTGATTCCAAAAGAAAATAACTTATTTTTAATACATCTTGCCTTTATTGGAAGTACTAGCATCAGAACAGAATCTACTGAAGTCCAGGAAACACATTTGAAATTCTTGTTTTGGTATTTTGGCTCAGCCTGCAATAGAATCCAGCTCCAATTCCCTGCCTCCCTCACAGTTGCTACATAGAGAGGTGGGAATGTAACTTCATTACACAAATGCTGTCTGAACCAAAACCCCCTCAACACAAGGCAGTGGGTACAGAGGCACTTCGTGTTTTCTTTTTTTTTAATTGTGTCAAGTGTATAGCATTTATTTTTGAGGCTTCAGTGTTAAAAGATAATTTTATCTTTGTTTTAAACTTCAGAGATTGTAAATAGGACCTACAATACTGTGAAAGTCACTGGGAGCTTCCAACATGCAATTTTCCTGCTCCATCTGTTTCTTTGCCCTTTTCATATGCACAAACCATCTAAATTTAGATAGCCCAGTTTCCACTTTTTCCTCACCTCAACAGACTGCTGAAGAGTTTGGCAAAGAAGGGTTGCTACAAAACCACTCAATCTTCCTAATTATTTGAATTTTACAATATACTTCACCTGGAGGACATTGCCACCAGAGCTGTTTGAAACTGGCCCAAGTGATTATAACTAGCCACTTTGCACTTCTAAGTCATAAAAGCTAGGTTCCTGTCGCCCCCCCCCCCCGACTTCTATTAGATGTTACCAGGAGAGACTGTAAAGGCAACTAGAATTCAGCTCTTCAGTAATTATAGCCCAGGAATCAACAAAAGTAATGTGGCTAAGGTTGATCTGTGGAAGAGGCAAGAAGTGGAAAACCAGTGTACAATTTTAAGCAGTAGCGTGAAATACAAGCTGAAAATAAAATTGCTGTTGCACTTTAACACAGTGATTCACAGGGAAGCCATGGAAAGATGGCAGAATTTCCTCTGGCATCAATGCTTTAGGTCATCAAAATAAACTCTTAGTTTATTTGTCTCCCACCAGAGCTTCGAAGGAACACAAATGTTTCTTCTCCATTCAGAAACACAGAACATACAATCTGACTGACTAAAAGAAAATGGAGCAAAGGGCAATGCACAGGACAGGAGAGAACCACAGATTACTCTGTTGATTTGCAAGGCAATAGATAAAGAACCAAAATGTCATCCAGCCTTTGCCTTGCCCCACAAGAGCCACCAAGTGCAGCTGAAGACACAAGGCACTGAAGAAGGAGCTGCCCAACCCAGAAAGTATCAAGGGCACTGCAGGAAGATAGGAATACCAGTGGGGGAAAACCAAAAATCTAGGAAACAAAAAACCACACAAACCTCTGACATAGATAAAGGGAAAAGAAAGGGGAAATGTCCTCTCAGCAGCTGCAATCCACTGCTGAAGACTCACAGTTTTCTTTATATATTTTGCCTAATACATTGGTACTGTGTATATAGTAACTATTAACATGCACAAATTTGCTTCATACACATATCAGGCTACAAATACTTCATCACAAAACACGTGCCCTGGAGCATTTTCACAGAAACTGGTTCAGCCTATATCATCAGATCAGTTATATGAATTGTATATGTGTGTTACTATGATCCAGTTTTGGCCAAAAGCACACAGAATAGCAAAACACATTCAAACAAGCTCCCAAGAGAGGGAAAACATCCCATGTGTTTTAATTCTGAATCGCAAAGAACAACACTGGGCCGGGGGGGGGGAGGAGAAGGAAGGAACGCATGGAAAGAAAACACAGTTATATTCAGTATAAATTCAGAAGTTGGACGCTTGAAAAAGGCAGGGTGTGGCAGAGGATAAATACAACAAAACTGAAAACAAAACAAAACAAACAAATAAAAGGTTTCTTTTTATAAAGAGGGAACAATTCTGGATATCCAGGGGTCTGTACTGAAAACAATCTGTTCTCTGGGTTTCCATGATACTAAGAAACCCAGAGTTATAGGTATGAGAGAACAGATGAATGTCAGGAAAATAATAAAGTTGTGTTTTCTCAGTTTGCTTTTTGTGGCTTTGCAATCATTCATGTGACTAGTCACCCTGTGGAATAAACATAATTTTCTACATCAAACCTTCTACTCAAGAGGCTCAATTTCAATTCCCTTGCCCTGGAGGTACAGAAATCAAGCAAACTGCTGCAGAAGTATCCTGAAATCTGGGTCCCTACTGTAGGTGTATATTCTCCACTAAGGTGTAAGAAATCTTGAAGAGGAGTATCAGGAAAAGGGAAGACAACTCTCCTGGTGAGCATTAACTAGTGAGGACAGCAGGACAATAGCTCAACTTCAGAGAAAACATCACCATCACACAATGCTAAGGGACTTCAAGGTAATTTAGGCTGAGTGCATTTCCAGTTAAGCAGTTTATGAACATAAACAACCAAACACTGTCACAAACACACCAAATCAAACCC
Organism: Forpus xanthops; assembly: GCA_032466535.1. Lineage (NCBI taxonomy): Eukaryota > Metazoa > Chordata > Aves > Psittaciformes > Psittacidae > Forpus > Forpus xanthops. The sequence continues at coordinate 4,139 of JASSUY010019558.1, read as the reverse complement.
AAAGGCAGCAAGAAAACTAAACCTATTAATATGTGTTTGTTGATAGGAACCTGTCTGCCTCACAAAAAGTTACATGCATATATTTACTGTAAACAGCATATTTTGCACTTCAAAGATGTGACAATGACACTATTTTTCAGGTCATAGATGCTCTTGTATCTTGACTAGGGTAAACACTCATTAGGGCACTAACATGGAAATACTCTCCCCTGCCCAAAGTTTTCAACTGCAATGCAAGAAAATGTATATATACATAATACCAAGAACCAGACATAAACACAAACCATGTAAAAGGATAATCCCTTTCATTTAGTCTCCAGGTTCAACCATTTCCCCCTTGCCATGCATCTTATACATTTCTCCATTTTGCTATCATAAGAATAATCAAGAGTTGAGACTATTCACATTACACTTTTGACTGGCAAAACTCAAAGAAACAAGCTTTCTTTTGGCAGCAAATGTTTGTGGATTTTAGTTGTTCAGATTACAGACCATATTTTAAGATCTCTTTTAACTAAATAATCATAGCTCTAAAACTTTCATGTTTACATTAGTTCAGTTTTCCCCATCCACAAAAAGAGCTTCAAAAGCATGAATTCACCCTCACCTTATTTGCAAGTACCACCATGTGTAATATATCACATTTACTGAAAATACGTATGAAGCATCTGATGTGTCGAGTTCTCTAATTAAATGTGAAGTATAGACTCATATCTGCTTTGTACTATCACAGCAAGCTAAGAATAGAGATACAAAAGAGGAACAGATCTTATCTCAACAACCAATCCATGAAACTATTGTCCTTCTAGAAAAGAGGTGCTTTCGATGAACAGAAAAAAGGATCACTTCCTAGCCAAGGTCTCCTATGTTGTCATGTGTATATTATGTACTTGCTCACTCCAAACACTATCAGAGGTTAATTAGTGTATTATCTACAGGAAAAAAACAAACAAGTCCCCTTCCTAAGAAACATCTCTTAGGTGTGTGAGTTAAACATTTTCTTTAATGAAAATGAGTGAAAGTTTGGACTTCTCCATCTGTCTCTGCTCTTTCCTTTGTGCACTGAACAAAATCAAACAAGCCTCAAAAAAAAAAAATCAACCAATTGTTCCTCCCGTCACATATATGTAATATGCTAAATGAATATGGATTAGTCTGAGATTAATATACAAATTTCTACATTGGTGGACAGCTGCTTTTTCAAGGGATGATATTTCTGAAAAATAAGACCCCATTCTTTTTCCTTCCCTCTTTTTTTATTCCTGTTCACAAAAGTCACCTTACTGGGAAAGTTCACAAGAGCCTTAAAGCAAGACCGCCTTAAGTTTTTTGGATCAAGGAAGACAGATCCACATTACCAAGGGCAGTAAGGGGATGAGACTTATAAAGAAACTGCAGTCTGAGATCCAAGGCAGGAAGCAACTGTACATCTGGGAGCTCACAGAAGCATGAGAACCTCGGTAGGAGGTGAGGTAACACAAAGATGTAGGCTGAAAAAAAGAACAAACAACAAAAAAACCTATGGTATTTTAGCTCTGCCTTTTCTAGAGCAGTACCTTATTTTCACAGGAAAGAAGATCCAAACAACAAATCCTAGCTGGCACTGATAGACAGTTTGGAGTACTACTATTATTACTTTAACTTAGTTGCATGAGATTTAAATTAGCAGATCCAATTAGATTTATGCAAAATAAGATCAAGAAAACTATTGTATTTCCTTTTCACAATGCATTATTCTCCATAAATACAAAAAATTCAGCCCACTGGTTAAAATAACAGTATTTGAACGGGATTTGTTGTTTGTTTCTGAAGTTTGTTTTTTAAGGCAAATTATGTCACCTCACAAAGACACTAATTAGTTTTTTTGAAAATGCTGGGGGGCAGGTGGTAAACCCATGCACCCATCCCACCTATATGCCTCCTGTTTTCACATTGCATTCTGCCTTGTTTGCCTGAAGTTGACATGGTGAGACCTAAGCTCTTGCCTTCACACTCTTGTCTCAATGAAGGTCTGGTCCAGCCAGTTTCCAGCTCTTCTGCTGCTGTGGTGCACCCTAGTTCAAAAGCTACTCGTTGAATGCAAGGGAGTAATTAAAAGTGAGGAAAACATTAGGCAACGAGGAAGCTCACTGAAGCAACACAAGAGACAAGTGCACACACATGTTGAGGAAATGATCAGCTGAGCAGCTTTTCAGCTACAGATGCTTTATTTTCACTGGGGTAAAGACACAACACTTGATCTCCAGGGAGTTCTGCAGCCACAGACTGCACTCTGCCTTGTCTCCAGAACAGGATGAAAGACAACCTTTTGAGGGCATCTAAGAAAATGTTGTTATTACTGTCATTCAACCCAGGTACCACATTTCAGTATGCTATTAAAAAGTGCTCAGAAGGAAAGGGCCATCAAGGGTTTGGGGTTTCTGTCTTTAAAGAACAGTATAAAACAAAACTAGGGTTAGTATGGTAACCCAGCTCCTTGAAGCCAGGGTTAAATATATCAAGCTGTCCATCTGCTGACTTTGACAATACTGATGTATAGCAAAAATATCAAGTACAAAGCAAAAAAATAAAAATACATAACTGGAAAACAATACCTCAAAATACAACCTAAAAGAGGAGGTCAAACATATCTGTTCAGTAAATTTAATGTCCTTTTCAAAACTCCTTATTAATATGATTGATAAAATTTGGCTAAAACAAGCCAATAATTACAGCACAAAAATGGAAAATACAGATACAGTTATTATTTGAAAATAACATACATTTAAGAAGCTCAGAAGATCAAAATAAAGCTCTGTTCCCAACAAGAATATTTTTTTCTGAATTAATTTATTGGTTTGTTTTTTTATATGCATGGCATATTTAGGCTAACATTTATGACACCTGAAGATAAAACCAGGTCTATCAACTACTCAATACAGTGTATTGAGTCTGCTTAGACCACAAATTAATCCTTCAGTAAATTATGATAAACCAGCAGACTGTACAAAAAATTGTCAAGTATTTTTTCACTTTCAAAATGAAGCAGTCATGCAAAAACCCAGCCCAACTTCAGCTGCCACAAACTTCCAGCCAAAGCTAGGAACAATGCCATCACCTGCTCTGCTTACAGGCATAGCTTTGTGCTCTTACCACAACATTGTGGTAAGTTTATAAACATGTATATGTGTATGTTACACTGAACAGATTGCATTTCCTTCAGAATACAGTATTTAGACAAAGCATATATATCAATTTTCTGCTATTACCTTGACATCTCTAGCTAGTCATATGGACAGCTGCAGGTTTGAAACATTTCCTACTTACAGGAAACACTTCAATGTGAGTTTATGCATATATTATCTAAGACTCACCTAATCACCTACATAAATTCTTGCAACTCTCTCCTTCAATAAACACGTTTTTAAGTCTCCTACAGCGTTCTTTGAGAAAACTTCAGAACTATCCTGCTGAACTACATTGCCATACTTCTGAGTAATTTATACACATACAGATTGCACAGACATGTATATGCTACTATTTCTGAAGAGTTTGGCATTTCTAAATTACATTCAATTAACACTAGCACAGCTATAAAAATTAAAAGCTCCAAAAGCATTTTATTACAGAGACTAATAAACTAGTAACTGACACATTTCTTATTGATACCACTGTCTCCTTTTTTATTTTTAACCAATTTTTTAAGCAGCATTTATAAATTCTAAATGCAAATTAAGCTAAGCTGTGATACCATCTTTACATTTATATATGAAAGTCTGACTACTAAATGCTGGAATAACAAATAATACAGATCTTAAGAGCCATATGCAAATGATGCATACTTACATTCCAAATAACTCTGAACAATTCCAACTGAGGTAAACACAAAAGTGTTTCAAACTTCACAAAAAAATAAATAATCCACATTTCCCAATTTTCTCATGAACACCTACAGAATCAAAAGCCAAAAATCTTTTTAAAAGCTACCATTTCTTTCTACTCTCCTGCCCACTACAGTCACCAGCAAACCTCCTACTTCACCAGAAGCAAAACCTTCCGGAGTTTAATAAATAACTATTACATTTCCAACTGAGGTAAACACAAAAGTGTTTCAAACTTCACAAAAAAATAAATAATCCACATTTCCCAATTTTCTCATG
>JASSUY010019556.1:0-17881 GCA_032466535.1 Forpus xanthops | reverse complement strand
GAGGACACCAGAACTGCACACAATACTCCAAGTGAGGTCTCACAAGAGCAGAGTAGAGGGACAGGATCACCTCCTTCTACCTGCTGGTAGTGCTCCTTTTGATGCAGCCCAGGATACAGTTGGCTTTCCGGGCTGCAAGTGTACACTGCTGGCTCATATACTTTTTCTCATCAACCAACACCTCCAAATCCTTCTCCACAGGCCTGCTCTGAATCTCATCTCTGCCCAGTCTGTACCTGTGCCTGGGATTGTTCCAACCCAGGTGTAGGACCACTGTTTTGGTCTCTATTTGCTTCCTTAGGAATGAATACATCATCAAAGGAAAAAAATCAGTCTGAGTAAGATACTGGCGCTCAAAAAAACTCCCATATTTGCTTTGAGAGTTCTGTTTTTCTTCTCTATATGGCAGGAGTGGCACAGGGTGGGTACACACTTTGTCTATTTGCATGGTCCTAATCCTGTTGGTGTCCAACTTGCCTGTATCCAGGCAGCAGACAAGGGACTGTCCTACAGGAAAAGGCAAGGTGTGCTGGGAAGGATGTCCCCATGGCACTTCGATGGCTATCTCAGCGTGTATAAGAGGGGATCAAGACAGACATGCTGGGCAGGTGTCGTTGGATTAATCTCTGCACTATAGATCTCTGATCCCCTGACTAAATCATCAGTCTTACCCTTCTTCCTCTTGATTGAAAATCATTCAAAGGAGACTTATTAAGGCCAAAGAAAATGTATGTTGACTCTGGGAGAGGCAATGCAGTGTAATTGCTCAGGACCTGCCATCTTCAATTCTTCTTACTCTGTTTTTAATGCTCCTTCATTTCTGGGAGGCAGTTGCTATAAAGTTGGTGTATATGTACATAATTGAAACTAAGCATAATGTTCATTAATGCCTAAATAAGGATGAAGAGGATGATAATCAGGACATATATAATTGATGATGTTGCATTGAGTATTATAAAGCAATTCTAATTATAAAACATCCCAGGTCTTCTATCAATCATCCTTCTCTCATTTACCTTTTCTGTTTTGATCTGCACATACATTACTCATACAGCCTGAACCAGGTCCCTTGCCACAGATACTGTGTGGTTCCAATGGTGATTACTGAGTTTGCACCTTATGAGGAGAGAAATGGCATTACTAAATACAACACAAACTGGAATAAATAGCTCAGCTCTGCAAGGCTTGTGACACACACTCATCTTTTCAATTCCTAATGCATGAGGTTCTACTACATTTGCCCATTAATGAATGAGAAAACTGCATTTCAAAAACCTTTTCTGATTAAATCACAGTTCCTATAGGGAATGAGGTTTTAGCTAGTTTTAAAGGCATGACCTTTGTGCATGTTGTTTTGCATAACAATAAGCAGACTTACAAGAAATTCAGTGATTCCCCTTTTCTCTTGGGCTTCAAAATGGAAAAAGCAAAGAGAAACAAAAATTCAGTTATGAAAAAAATAATAAAAAACGCATTTTAGGAACAAAGATTTTTTCCACAGTGAAAGCTAAGTGATTTGTATTCAAAATTTTTAATGCTTATTTTTATTAAAAATAGAAAATTCCACACAAAGTGGAAAGAGGAAGTTTCTGATTTTCATAACCATTTTATAGTCATTTCATTAACTATTTTTAGACATTTAGTAAAAAAATATATATTGAAAGAGTTCTGATGAGGGTTTTTTTCATAATTGTGCTCCTAAAACCTTCTGCTAGCAAGCAACAAGAGCTGCTTGAGAAACAACACAGGCTTTAGGAAAAGGCCTCAGACCAGCCCAGCGCTTCACTGTGACTGCTGTGCAGTCACTGAGCATCAGCGGCTCTCGGCAAATCTGGGGCCTTCTGAAGTATGTGAAATTGCAGCTAGCTTTGATCAGAACATTATGAAAGGCAATGCTAAACAAGGGGTAAAATCAAGGAACAAAAATGTAAAGAATAAGTAAACTTAAATAAATGAAAAAATTGTAAAAGCTACCTTTGTCAAAGCAGCCACAGTCATAAAGGGTTTCCATGTTTGATCAGAATATTCATAGATTTAGTACCAAAGTTTCAGTATAAAAGATCTAACAAATAAAAAATGCCTGATGATTAAAAAAAAAAAAAACAAAAAAAAAAAATCAAAAAACTTCATTAGTGTCACTTTTTAACCAAAATCAAAATATTTTGTTTTCAGTCAGCTTAGTCACAGATCAAGCTTAATGATGAGGTCTTGGTTTTTCCTTACTCTTCCCTATGTTTCCCTTGGCACATTCCTCCTAACACTGTGGGTGCAGCAGGATTTCAGAGGTACCATGGGATGACAGCTGAGTCTGTACCTCAGAATGGGAGAATGAGGTGTCCATACTGATTCACCTATGAGGCATCACTGTGCTAGGGGAGCTTATTTTTTTAACTGATTAAGAGAAAAGCGTCACAGTTCTACCCAACAAATGCAAACAAATTTCTCTGACTTTTCTAAAATAAAAAAACTCATTAAAAAAGCATACAGGTAAATTACCTTTTTTGTCTTGTCTTCAGAAGAGAAGATTTTTTGAACAGGCACCCATGAAAAAAAGTGTTCTGAATTTTCTTTGTTGAAAAGCAGCTAAAAGATAACATAGGGAGGATATTATTATTGTTAATATATTGATTATGAAAATTGTCTTAGGAACATAGGACTAAACTGAACTTCCATGTAGTGCAGAGTCTTGCTTTTACAGTCAGTACATCGAATGATCCCTGTACTATACATCCTCAACCATCCCAGTGGCAAATAATTTCTTTTACCCTTCTTAGATGTGATGAGGAAGTGCCGCACTACGCCAAATCCCATCATGGTCTCCCCAAACAGAGGATTCTCTTGATAAGTCATGAAAACTCTTGCAGCTGGTGTACACCGCCTAAGGTAGCCAAAACACATACCAAATAACCTTTAACTTTAAGCTGAAGAAGTAAGATTTCTTCTATTCACAGCGCAAATCACTGCCGGTACAGCTTTTGGTGCTGGACTTTAGTCCTTGAGGCTGACACCATAACCCCTCTGGCATTGCAACTCTTTCACTGAAGGATGACACTATTCTTTTTCCCCAAAAGTTTAAGAAATTGTAGCCTTTTAGTGCTTTGGGAACCTTCCCTGTATATATGGATTTCATTACTCTGATTGTGCTGTAATGATATAGCTTGTGATATCGTCCTTCGCCTAACATGCAATGGCATTCTAGTGTTATTATATCAAGCTGTAATGCCAGCGGTGTGGAAATGCTGGATGACTCATCAGGGCCCACTAATGCATTTTCCAGCTGTCTCTCTTTACTCTCTTTCTGTCTTAGTTTCTCCTGTTGCATTTTCAGCATCTAAGGGAAGGGGAAATAGACTTTATGAATCCTGTGTATGACACAAAGCATACTGCATATGTTTGGCTTAGGAGAGCTTATAGAAGGCATAAAAAACCCTGTATTTAAACTGAAGGATGATTCCCATACAAGTGTAAGTGATGCTGCTAGTGTGTCCAGAGCTGCCTTGCAGAAATGGGGAGGAATGAGATAGCATAAGGAATGCTTTCATCCCAAGCCACAGTGGTGCAGCAGCACTGTCTTTCAATGAGCTGATCAGACACCAAGGCATGGTCCATTTTCAGGCAAGCTTGGTAATAATGAAAACTCAAAACTATTCCCTATGGTAACTCTTTGGTAACCAGTTGTCCTTGGGTTCAGCAATAGCAGTCATTTTCCTCTCAGTAGCTGGAGCAGTGCTGTGGTTTTGACTTTCAGCCTGGGAACAGCACTGACAGCACTGATGCTTTTAGTTGCTGCTCAGTGACATTTACTCTGAGTCTCATGCTCTGCCACAGAGAAGGGGAAGCTGTGAGGAAGCAGAGACAGGACACCTGACCCAAACTGTCCAAAGAGGTATTCCATACCACAGCACATCATGCTCACTATATAAATTAGGGGCAGTTACCTGGAGCGCTTAGATCACTGCTCAGGTCAGGCTGGGTATTGGCCAGTGGGTGGTGAGCAGTTGTATTCTCTTCTCTTGCTATTTCCCTTACCATTATTATTATTGGTGGTAGCAGCAGTGGTTTGTGTTTTATCTTAGTTACTGGATTGTTCTTATCTCAACCCGTGGGAGTTACATTCTTTCTATTCTCCTCCCCATCCCTCCTGGAGTGGAGGGGAAGAAAGTGGTGGGGGGAAGAAAGTGGTGGGGGGAATGAGTGAGCAGCTGCGTGGCTGAGTTGCTGACTGGGCTTAAACCATGAACACCGGTTTACTACACAAACACATGCCTCTGTCCTCTTCTAAAGGATGGGGTCTCATCTTCCATCACCACAGGTTAATAGTGACTGTGAGGTAACTACGCCATATCCCAACGCAGACAGAAACCTTAATAAAGGCTTTAGGTAAACCTGAAGGCCTGATTGGATAATTCCTAAGCTGGAGTATGTGATCACACCATTGGATGTTCAATAGCTATCAACGGATCTGCTCTTTCTGAATTAGATTAACTGCCTGTTGCTTTATAATGGTATCTTGAGATCTTCTCCATGCGAAGCTGATTATTTCCTGGCCTCATCTCTCTGTGCCTCTTTCTCAGTGTGAGGGCTTAAAACTCTTTTGCCTCTCTTTCTGGGATGGGAGCAATCCCACAAGTGAGAATGATAAGAAACAAGCAGTGAGATGCGTAATGAAGCTGCTGCTGCTGCATGTGTACCATGTCTAGTGGTCCTCACGTTCAATTGCATTTTAAACACTGCATATTGCTGACTCTTTTAGAGGAAAGTGGAACCTCAGCCCAGCAGTACAAGACTGGAGGTAAGTTTTGTGTTTCAAGCAAAGCGTCTATGAAACCGTGACTTACTGTGAGAGTGGTGAGGCACTGGAACAGACTGCCCAAGGAAATTGGGGTTGCCACATACCTGAGAGTGTTCAAGGCCAGGTTGAACACAGCTTGGAGGAACCTGAGCTAGTAGGAATTAGATTAATCTTAATGCCCTTTCCAACCCAAACCATTCTATGATTCTGTGACTGGAGATTAGCAAATATGACACCCATGTACAAGAAGGGCCAGAAAGGAGGATCCGTAGAGCTACAGGCCTGTCAGCCTAACCTTGTTACTGAGGCAAGCTATGGAGCAGGTTGTCTTGACTGCCATCATACAGTATGTACAGGACAACCAGGTGATCAGGCCAGGTCAGAATGATCTGATGAAAGGCGAGTCCTGCTTGACTGATCTGATCTTTTTCTGTGACATGGTGGCCCATTTAGCTTGTGAGGGAAAGGCTGTGGATGTCTGCCCAGATCTTAGTAAAGCCTTTGGCACCATTTCCCACAGCATTCTCCTGGAGAAACTGGTTGCCCATGGGAAGTGATTAACTCACCATCCCTAGAGGTATTAAAAAGTGTAGATGTCCACATAGGGCTGTGGTTTAGTGGTGGACATGTCAGTGCTGGGTTAATGGTTGGACTTGGTGATCTTAAAGGTCTTTTCCAATTTACACTATTTTATGTTTCTATGATTTATTCCTTCCATATCCTCAAAAAAAAAAAATAAAAGCTTTTGATTAGTTACACATTTTGTACAATCTATTCATTTAAGATTTGTTTTTTCTCAAGGTAACTTAACACAAGAAATCCGAATTGTTGCTATACACCTTCAGTTTGTGGAAATCACTGTGGTCACTGAGCCCAAACAACAGTCTGCGAATCATGCTCTATGATATACGGTGATGAACTTGAAAGTGGGAGGAAAATGACACCTGCCTATTTATATTTAACAAGCATTCTGCTTACAGAACTGGGAGTTTTAAAAAGATGGCCTGTGAACACATCGTGTGAGAGATAGCAGCTGAAGGAGGAGAGAGAAAAAATAGGTTGGTTTATTGACACTGATGCGTGAAATCCTGACCTTGAGGCCAAAGTTGAAATAAAGTTATATCTCCATTATTATAATTACCTAAGCCTCTTTCCTGCTTTTTTTTTTTTTTTTTTTGACCTATTTCCTGTCTTACATTTAATATTACTTTAACGTTTGGAGGCTGATTTCTGATTTAATGACCAAGCAACCTTAATTGTGAAGATGCTGGCTAAATATAGCAAATTCCTTAACTTACTTTAATTTTAATTTGATTATGTGGACACCCTTGAGTGATTTTTTTATGTACCTAACCAGCTTATGTTTCTGAATGCTAATTACTGAAATTAGTTGAATACTTTTTCTACTCTCTGAAAGATGAATTGCATTTCAGTGTCAGGGAAGGCAGAAATAATTGAGCAGTGGAGTGAGACCTGCTATTTTTAAAATACGGGACTACAATCCATTTGAAGCTGCCTCCAAATCATAGAAACCATAGAATAGTTAGGGTTTGAAAAGATTTTGAGATCATCAAGTTCTAGCCCTCTGCCATGGGCAGGGATGTCTCACACTAGACCACTCACCCAAGGCTCTGTCCAACCTGACCTTGAACCCTGCCAGGGATGGAGCATTCACAACTTCCCTGGGCAACCCATTCCAGTGCCTCACCACCCTTACAGTAAAGAACACCTTCCTTATACCTAGCTTAAATTTTTCCTGTTTATGTTTGAACCCATGACTCCTTGTCCTATCACTGCAATTCCTGATATATTCGACTGTGATACCACTGTAGAAAACAGGCAGGCTATATTTGTATATGTGCATGGATATCTGAATTTTCCTGACAGAAATTGACTTCCACCCTTTAGCTCATGTCTATCTTTGTTTTGAAGATAGTAGTTTCTGTGTGAGCACAGTTAACACCATTGTGACTATTAGTATTATTATTGAAAGGAAAATGAGTAGTAAATACAAGTACTTTAGATTCCCTAAACTAAATTTGCATGACTGAAGAAAGGCAATGATCAGGAAAAAATTCTTCCCTGAAAGGGCTATCGAGCATTGGAACAGGCTGCCCAGGGAAGTGACTGAATCACCATCCTTAGAGATATTTAAAACACATGTAGACGTGGTGCTTGGGGACATGGTTTAGTAGTAGACTTGACAGTCCTAAGTTAACCGTTGGGCTCGATGATCTTAAAGGTCTTTACCAACCTAAATGATTCTTTGGTTCTACAATATAGACCTGGATGTCTTTTAAAAAAAGTGAGAAATCTAAATATAGGATCCCTCAGTTTTCTTTGCTCTTTCGTGTGCTTTGACCACCTTCTGAAGTACACAGTACTTTGTTTCTAGATCCATGTAGTATCACTTAAAATTATTTTTCTCACATTGGTTAACTGTGAAAATCTGAATAGATTAATGGAATGAGTTTTAATGAGTCTACTTCAATTTAACACAGATATGCCTGTGGACAACATTTCTGCATCTATATTCTTCATGAAATCATAAACAAATATGAGGTCTGCTTAGCCATCTGTTAATTTTTTTCTAATTTGAATTGAACAAGCTGGTTTGCATTAAAATCATAAAGGATAGTAAAAAGCAATGGAGACATCCAAAAGCTCGGTTAAAATATGCACACTAAACTTCACCTGGTGTTAATGGTCACAGTTTTGTTATAATGTATGCAAATAGCATTCAATCAACGCCTAATGAGATACTTATGTAATCAGTTTCATCTTTGTCAGACATCATCTTTTTTGGCCTGTTTGAACAGTGCTTTGCACAATAAATTATTCTTCATTAAAAAAAAGCCAGTGTTGGCCAAATGACCGTGTTGCCTATCTCCACAGTGACATCCTTAAACTATTAAACACTGTTACATAAAAGCAAGCAAAAAATATACAACAAAAATCAAGTCAGAAATTTCCACTTCTGTCCTACTCCTCATGGGTTTTTCTTCAATGGATTACATTGATTGCAGGCTGTGATATATTGCTTTTATACTGGCATTGATACAACTGCATGTTTACTTTCGGAGGTTGCCAGTGCCCATTTCTATACTCTCTTTAATCAATTCTAGTAAGATATGGACCTTTAATTGGATCCTAAATTAAAATTCTGTTGCTTACAAATTCTCAGGTTAGATATTCGAAACTTTCTCCCATTATGCGCAACACATCTGGGAAGAAAGATTGAAGCATCTGCACAGCTGTTCTATTACTGGATTTCAGATTCTTCCATATTTTTTTTCTCTGCTGTGTGACTTACGAAATATCTCCAAACAGGAAAAGAATTAGTCCTCAGATACACCAAGCCTTACCATTTACAAGAGTGGTCTTCTCACTTCCTCCTCCTGAGTTCCTTCTCTTATCTCCTTTTCTTATCTAGTCCAATTTTTGTTTGCACATGCTTTTGGTTATGGATTTTGCATGTGTTTGTGCAGCACTTGGAAAAATAGAGTTCAGGTCTGCAGCTATGTATTTGAACTGATTCATCTAACCATTCACATATTCCTTCAGTGGAGTCGTTTGTATCCAAGGCACTAACTTGGGCTTCACTTACACTTACAAATGATCTTACACTTTACAAATAAACTCTTTTGGGGTTTATGAACCAAGAATGTATGCTTATAGTCAATTAGAGTTGCAATTAAGTATGCTATTAAGTAGTGCACATATTTACTTGAAATGAACTACGAGTACTAGGGTCAACCTGTAAAGCTTTCACTATCACAGGAAGTCCTTCTTACCCTTAGCTTTTCCGTTCTGAATTTCTATTATCTTTACTGCCCTTTAATATCCACCAGATTCAGTAGTTAACTATGTGACTAATTCTAATGATCGCCAATGAAGCCCTGTTTCCTAATGTACAGGCTGAGTCAGAGCGCCTAAAGTTTGATGCTGCCCTGGATTTACCCTGCAGCAAATGAATTAGTAAGTAACAACAATGGATATTTTCAGCAGCCTTGATTTCAAGCTGTTGTCCAACATAGTAACAACTTAAATTATGTTAAAAATGCTTTATGCCAGACTATTTTCTCTCTAAAAGTACATTTTTCATATAACCCAAATAAAAGAATAAAATTACCTAAGGCTCTAAAAATTATGTGCCTAACATTGGATTTCTCATCTAAGGGTCTGAGACCCTCAGTGGGTTTGGGCATCAGAGACAGTAAGAAAGTTCAGAAAAATTTTATGTCTGGAGGAGCAATTTCTGACATCCACCAGTAATACAAAGAAAGAAAATCCACTAAATTCAGAGATCTAAAATTAGTTAGGATTGTGGATGCTTTAGTGTCTTTCTCCTTTAAGTCAAGATGCTGTCTATCAACAAATAGGAAATTCCCTAGGTTATCTGAGATCTTCAATGCTGAAGAGACTTCTAAAGATCCATAGCATCTTTCGCCTACAAAGGGAAAAGCTAATAAATTAGGCAATTCTGTTCAGTACCTGAAATGAGGCAAAACAGATCTGGTTAAGGATGTAAGCATCATAAATGATTTAAAACTATTTAATCTTTAAATTGGCAAATTCAGACCTGGCATACAAAAGTGTAAGCAGAATATTATTTCCCTTTACCAAGTACACTTATTTCTGACATATTCAGTATCATACCTTTCAGAAGATTCCCCCTTCCTAATTGCTCCATGAGTATGTTAATAATAGAAATAATAATAATGCATTTTTCCTATTAACATCCATAGCAGTTACTGCTTAATCTTCCTGCTTTGTCGGGCTTTCCTTTGTGCACTAGCACCTTCTATAAATTGCAGATACACACTTCTGTAACTTGAATGTTAAGCCTGAATCCCTTAAAAACTGTTCTACTTTCTGGAAAGAACATCAATTCCACAAACAATTTTTTCTAATCCAGAGTAACTGATATTTTTTTAACACAGTAAGTTTACTTTTTAAGGCTATTTTGCACATTTCTGTCCCTGTTACTCAGCATTGCAGTAAGGTTGATAGCTTCCATGGATAAAATGACCTGTCAGGGTGTATTACCCCTGGGAGGTTTATTTGCTCCTGGAATGCTGTCCTTTCAGATTTTATCCAAACCAAAACTAGGCTGCAGTAATAATTTCAGTCTCAAAAGGAAAAAAACAGGATCTTCCAAGTGTCACTTCTCAAAGCAGAAACACCTTAATCCTTGCTTATTTTGGCTTCTCTCAGTATCCCCAGTATCAGGACAGAGAAGAGACCATTAATAAGGGACCCAAATACAGAATATAGGCAGATACTGTACCACACTGAAGGAAGCAGCAACCTCTACTCCTCAGAGATCCAGAAGTCCTTATATCCTGGCTTGCCAGTACCTTTCTATCAATTTGTTTGATCACCAATTACATGTATTTCATCACTTTTCGGTGTTCCTATGTTGTTTTACTGAAAGGATCTGTGCCAAGGAAGGACTGTTCATGCAGCACCGATGCGGCGGGGCTCTGAGCATACTGAGCTTCCTGGTTGCTAATGTAATACCAATAAAACTACTTGAGCAGTCTGAAAGTGCCTTCATTTCAAAACATGTCATTTCAAAATGTTGTAACTTATTCGAAACGCAATTGTGGGGACTTAAATTCCTCATGCAATCAAAAATTCAAGTGATGGTTTCATCCTCTGGAAGAGTTTGAAGCTGGTGTTTTGTTTCTCATTAGCTGTAGACAGATTACATTTAGTTTAGAACCTGGATTTCTGCCATTCCATTACTCGGCGTCTCTCTCTGGGTCTGGCTCCAGAGATCTTTGTAAGGTCCAAGTACCTGCTGTTACATTTATAGATACTAACAAAATTTGGAGTCTACACAGTGATAAACACCAGGTGAAAATTAAACCAAATCACACGGCCTTAGGGATTCTTTATTATGAAATGTAATATCTCTCTAGCTACATTAACCAGATATACTCCTTTGGTTCAGCTTCAATTGTATTTGAGAGAGAAATTGTGAAAAGATTGGTGTGGATATCAAACTGACTCAGAATTGTAATGAGCACAGACTAAAGCAGCCTAACTGGGAAAAGTTACCCAACTGCAGAGGAGTGCCTGTGGATGAATAGCATAAGACTTTGGAAAGTTAGCAGCCTTCCTGTCTTTCTGTAATCAGGTTAGAAGGTTGCAACTGCAACTTGTACTGCCAGCGACTGGCATGTTGCACCCTGGAAAGCACGTGTTCCCATTTTATAGAGCCTGCAATGAAAACTCTGCCCAGTACTACCAAGAAATGAATGCTCTGTTGCTCCTGGTCATGGCAATGTAGCTTGCTAAGAGAGCAGGAAAGAGAATCTGTAATTACATCTGTTCACTGTGTAATTTCACACTTTTTTCTGTACCTAAATGCAGCAGGTAAAGACCAAGTGATAAATCACAGTGAAATCATATGAATCATATGCTAACCAATGTGTAGTGTCACTGAAATCCAATGTAACATGATGTATGTTCAGTTTGCCTCCCCCTTTTTTGGCTCTCTCAATGGAGACATACAGTAATGACATCCACATTGTTCATGTATTTGGGTTTTTCATTTTGAAATTACCCCTCTCTGCTTGCCTTTGTTTAATTACTTGAGGTTATCAAGTATTGCAATAAAAGGTAACTTATCGCAGTCCCTATCAAAGCAAAAGTGCCTTCAGTTCTATTGACATAAAACATTTCAAAACAGAAGGAAAAAAGTCCTCTTAATATTTTTTTTCTTGGAGAACTTTCAAATGTGTGCTAATTTGGAAGAAAGCCAATCAGCAGAATACTGAAATCCTCTGCAAAACCCCAACTTCCGTTGTCTGCAACTGCTGTACCACTACTCAAATTTGCATTCCTGCAGCCAGCACGGGCTCAGTGACTAGATGTAGTGTCTGGATCTAAGACATCAGGCATTGGCCATGCCATTGATTTCCTTGGTGAGTGAGACTAGTCATTTGCCCTCTCTATTTCACTTTCCTTATCTATAGAAAGGGAATAAATGATACTGACTTTCTTTGTTAAATGTTTTGAGATGTGCAGAGGAAAAGGGCAAAGCATTCATCTGCTCTCAGCCTCTTCAGAGATTTGCAGCACAAAGGGAACACAGTCAAAGGGCCTCAGACAGGAGCAATATTTGGCAAAGGAGAGCACAATCTCTGGAAGACAGAAACTGAAGGGATGAAAATGATCAGAGCACATCAAAAAAGAGGCAGATGATCCCATGTAGAAAACACTTCAAGATGTCCACAAATATTTCACAAGTTTCAGGGGAGATTTTCCAAGACCTCTTAGGCAATCTGCTTACTAAATAATAAAATAAGGTGAATATCACAGGAATAGCAAAAGAGGAAAGCCAAGTGACTGAAAGACCTATACCAGGATAAGAAAGTTACAGCCTGGAACACTTTCTCTGTAATTCAGGGAGAAAAGCTTTGACCCAGACAACACCCACTATTTCTTCTCCCATCGTAGTGAGTTGCTAGTCTCTTCTAACACTGCATTTTATGCAGGCTGTGCTAGCTGAGGGGCTATATATCAAACCTTTCATAATGATCATCAAATTGTCCTGCATGTTATTTTCTTTCTGCCCAGATAAGAACACTAATAAGCATAACATCTGGGAAAAAAACACCAATGGTTAAAGTAACAGCAATAGTAGCAGCAGCAGTAGCAGTAATAGCAATAGCTTGAACTCAGTGAGAGGAAAATTAAATATGAATAAAGGATGAAGTCTGATTTTCATACTGTAGAAGAAAAATTGAATTATTCCTTACAAATATGCCCCCTATACCTATGTCAATCTTCACATACGCAAGAAGAATCTCCTTCTGCAGAAAAAGTAATTAGTGTGGGATCCTTAAGCAATAGGGTAAAGGTGGTTTATTGCCACTTCTTGTAAATCAAGAATTGGGAAGATCCCAGCAAAATTATTATGTAACAGGCTAAATACAAGCCCAAATCCCTCTTCTCTTCACAAACAGGCACAAACTCTGATTACAGAATTAAATACGAAACTCATCGGCACAGGATGCTGTGGAAATAAGAGGTTTAAATAGACTCTAAGAAGTACAGTGATCTTTCTGAAGGATGGGTCTAGCAAGGACCATTAAAAAGGGTAGTCCAGAATTAGGGTTTGTCTCAGGAAGTCAGCAGATCACCAAGAATTCTCTATTTCTAAAGTAATTTCTTAACCATGGATTACTGTCTGTTCCACATCAAACTACTTGCACTGTTTGCCTGATCCAGTACATGAGCTGTCATTCGAACTTAGTGTATAACATTTATTGGGGTCTTTTATTATTTTAATAGAAGAAAAAAGACTTCATGAATTATCCTAATAAACTAAAGAGAAAATCAGACTGAAAAAGACCCAGGAGTTGCTCATGGTACACACTGACACAGTATGCTATGTCTGTACAGTACCCATGAATAGCTTCTTTATTTTTATAGTTGCAGTAAGGTACAGTATGTGTCACCTCTGAAATTTAATGAACCCAGCATTCCAGGAAATGAAAGTAGAAAAGTAGACCTTAAAAATGTATCTTTAAGGATGTCTTGAGCAATTAATCTTTTCCAGTAGGAAACCAGCTTTTCTTAGTGTTTAGGTTCACTAAAGATGTATCCACAATATTATCATGTAACATTATCTTAAATACTGACGTACGAGCATGAAGGCACAGGGAGCTGATATTTGATCTTTGAGAAAACAAAAGGGTAACTCTGAGATAGCTGACAGTTTTTTTTTCCCTGTAGGTTAAGGGAATAAAGCAGAGGTCTTCAAGTGTTTGATCTTTATGGATGTGGAAGGTTATGGATATATCTTTTCCCCTATATTATTTTATGGGGCTTCTGCTTAGCAGAAACTCTTGTTGAATTTCACAAGGTCACTCTCTTGTCTTCCTTTTGTCTCTTCCTTGCACATCATTGCTCTTACCCTACTTGTGGGAAGCTTTGTGGAGGATGTGTGACAATAATTCACCTTGCTTTCAAGTCAGGGCTCTTGAGCTTAGCCTACTCCAGTCTGAACATTAACTTCATGCTGACCTGAGTGCTAATGCTAAACAGCACTCAGCCACCAGCTCCTGCTGATGTCCCAGACATTGTACATTTTTGCATGTTTAAATATGCTTCTTTGCTTTATTTTTCTCTTGGAGTAAGGTCAATTGAGGGAGTTTATGTAGCCAGCTAATTGAAAAACTATGTATGTAGCTACAAGCATATGGATGATGATCTGATCACAGTTTTGAAGAATAACTTTTTTTTGCGATGTTTGAATCCCATGGAGGTCTACTAAGAACAGGGCAGAGGTCTTGGGTTGTTTGTTGGTTGTTTTTTCTGCCTTCTCCTTTAGGAACAGGTACCATAGCCTTTATCAGGCAGAGAGAATTGCATACCTAGATATGGCAGGCTGTAATGTGCTGTATTTTTGTGACATTACTCCTTATGTCATTCAGTCACAACCATAAATGATAGTTTCAGCATTTTCATCCTTACCCCCACTCACATTCAGTCCTGCACAGGACAAGACCAATAACAAAATAAACCAGCTTTTTTAAGCAAGATTTATGGTCAGGCTATTACCTGCAAAACTGCAAAGAGGTTACAATCAAAGGAATGTAACTGCAATCTTCAATTCAATTTAACAGTTGAATATTTTTCCAGTTGCTTAGATTTTATTATCTCAGAACTCCTAAAACATTACTATAAATCCATTATGAAGATGCAGAAATATCCTGTTTCTTTAGATTACACACCCAGGTCTAAAATGTTTGGTAAATTTTAGACTAAAATGTCCAGTGCTGGCCAATAATTGTATCAGCTGGGCTTCTAACTTTTTTTAAGGCTGATGAGTTATTGAAGCATGTGAACAGCATAAACAGTTGCTACTTTACTGATCAAACTATATATTCCATTTTTCTTGTGGGGAGCAGTTTGTTTATTTAATTGTACTTTAAGTGGAGTTTAAAAAAGGGCATGTGGAATACATGTAAGAAAGCATTCTACCATTTCCAATACTCAGAAAATGTTCATAAATTCTTCTATGCCTTTATTATGTTTAGTGTGTTTCTTTTATTAGAATTAGGTGTCCAAAAATTTTTGCCAAGCTGGTATGGAGCGCATGCAAGTTGTATCAACGGTTCAGGAACAGATTTAGTAATATATATCTTTATCAATTGACTTCCTCCATCCTACACGCTAACTCTTCTATTTTAGTGCCTCTGGTGTTACAGGTGATTTATGCTAACCTCGTGACTGCAAAAACCTAGAGTTAAAAGGTTGGACATTATGAGTAATTGATCAGTTATGGAGGAATTGATTCACATCATTCACACTCATACAAGCTTAGGTCATTTAACTGTAGCTTTCCATTGCCAAGTCTGCCTTTTTGCTCTGCATTCTCTCCTGATGAACTTCTGGCATCTAAGTCGAGCTTCCATGTTGAAGCCCAGCAGCCGCACAAGGAGCAACAAGTCATCTGAGTTTCAATGCTAGTACTGAATCAGCAAGAGCAGTAAACCAGTCTTTGGAAATGCTTTTTCTGGAAGGAGTCATTTCTCCCTCTTTCATATAATATCAGTTTCACATATAAACACCAGAGATTCTCACTGATGTGAATCATCTTGCTGTGGAAGAAATGCCCAAATATGAAAAGCACAATGAATCCAGCTATTTATATATATATATATATATAATTATTATTCTGCAAATTACAAGTGGAACAAACTAGATTTTTCTTTAGTGCATTAAAAATGTAGCAATTTTAAAGCTCATCTAAATTTGCAGTTTGGCTTACAGATCTGTCACCTCTCACTCTAAAGACAGTTTCTGCGCTTTTTTTTACCTCTTAAATTCAGCCAGAGAAATTACAATCCACTCACAGAACTGTCTGTGACTGATGACCAATTCTGAAAGCCTTGTAGGTCAGAGAGATTTGAGTGCGTTCAGGAGCATTGCTGTGAACTGAACTTTCACAGAATTCTCCTTGGAAACAATGACAGGTTAATGAGATATTTTTCATGAAAAGAAGTATTGAAGAAGCTTGAACTTCTTGTGCACTCTTCCAAATCAGGCATGACACGTTAGTTAAAGAGATCCTGAGCCTAGAAAACTAAAAGTTATCCCCACTTTTATTTCCATGAGCCGAACACCCTCTAAGTATTCATATCCTTTTACATGGGGATGTTATTGCTTCAGTGTAGCCTGATTGCTATCCAGGAGACAAAGTCAATCACAGTCTTTACTCTCAGATATAAAGCAGGGGTGATTTCTGCTCAGCAATACAGGTACCTCAAAGCTCCTTTCAATTCCTGTATTCCACAGAGGTGGTTTTGAGGCTGTCTGGGCTGGCCATTTGTTAGTTACAATCAGGAATAATCAAGGTGTTAGTTTCAGAGAGATGGAGGGTACTGCCTGAAGCAATGTTATATATGCAGTCAACTCTTGAAAGCTTTCTTTGACAAAAGGCAAAAAAGGGATGAATTGCATTATTCAAGGTCATTCTGAAGGAAAATAGTGATGCTAGAAAGACTTTAGCTCATGGCCGTAGGACCTTGCTCTTTCTTTAGGGTCACAGGTTTCCCAGTGCTCTCAAGAGAGGCACTTCTGCACTACTTACTGCAGAGCATCTCTAGTGTGGATGCTGCAATGATGATAAAATGGTTTTGTTGTATTAACAGAGCTTTTTAGGACTGTTGGCATGTCCATACTCCATGCAGGAGAAGATAATAACATAGTTTTGCTGCTATCATTAGGGTTGTTTCTTCTAGCCCATCTGTCTCTACCTTCAAACCTTCTTAAGCCCTGGTGACACTACTGGAGACTCTTTAGCTTAACAGAGAGAAGGTGGTGGAAAACTTTCTCTATTTGACTCTACATAGATAAGTATGACAGCAGGGAGCTTCTTATCTTAGCTGGAAGAGATGCAGTACTTCAGTACTTCTGTACTTAAAAAGAGTGAACAAAATTAATTTAGACTAGAAATAAAGCTCAGAAAAGTAATTTCTAATGTTATTTATCTGCAGAAAAAGTTCTTGCATGCCAGAACCCTTCTGGGGGTAAGAACATGTGCAGCAGAAAGCGTAAATGATGCCTTATTACAAAAGCGGGGGGAAGAATTTAAACCTGTCTCTAGGCCTGATAGAAGCAAGAATCCTTTCCATTCTGAAAAAATCTAAACCTGCTAAAAACCCTGCTAAAACTGCTAAAATATAAACCAGAGTGCTGCCCACTCTTTGCCTCTGCCTGCTTTGGCTCTCTAAAGCAGCATGCCCAACCCTGCATGGGTATCTCTGAAATTAGCATCTGACCATACTGTGCCTGTATTTACCTGGCATCTTTCACCTGAGCAATGGAATGCTGGTCCGAGCAAGCTGCTGTCTCCTCTGATATACATCCTGTCTTGACTGAGAAAAATTCATATCCCTGGCCAAGAATCAGTGATTTTACTTTTATTGCTGCTCCTGTTTAGTTACAAGGAGAAAGTTTTGCACCTGCTCCTTAAAGCAGAATCCAACAGCATCACTTCTGCTCCTCTGCCCTTGGTTTTACTGAACAGTGTTTTGGCCAAGCCTGTATCTACCCAGTGCTACTAATCTCTGCTCTGCCCAGAGCTCTTTATACACATCTTCACAAGCATAGATAGTTACTATGGAGTCTGTGACAATCCTTACATTTGTCTTATGTTGCACTCATCCCTCCATGTCTGTCTGTGGCAGTCCTGTGACACCTCAGTACTTTCAGAAAGAGAATGAGCCCGTGAATTGAAAGTTTCCATTGATAATAACTGAAATCGAATCTACTCATAAGTATTCCAATCTATTCATAAGTATTTGTCATGGGTTCAGCAGCAGCAGTCATTTTTCTCCTTTGCAGTAGCTGGTGCAATGCTGTATTTTTGGCTTTCGGCCTGGGAACAGCACTGATAACACCAGTGTTTATAGTTATGACTTAGAATGTTTGGGTTGGCCAAGGACTTTCTGAGCCTCATGCTCTGCCAGAGAGGAGGGGAAGCAGAGAGGAAGCAGAGACAGGACACCTGACCCAAACTGACCAAAGAGGTATTCCATACCACAGCACATCATGGCCAGGATG
>JASSUY010019552.1:0-11725 GCA_032466535.1 Forpus xanthops | reverse complement strand
TCTGGGTAGGAACAACAGATTTAGGAGGAAGCCCCTTGCTTTTAATTGTCCTCTTCCTCCTCTTTTTGTTGTTTTTTTCCTGTCACCGTTTCCCAGCTTCCTGGGTTAGCGGTCTCTTTACCTGCATGAGCGACAGGAGATGTTTGAGGCCCCTGCACAGTCAGGTCCTGGGGCAAGCAGTGCTGTTTCTCTTCCGTTTCCCTGACACCTTTCAACCTGTAGGAGGACCTCCACCAGGGAGCACAGAGTGCAGCCCCGTCCATTGCACACCCTCCTCTCAGGAGAGCAGTGCAGGCGCTCTCTACAGTCCGAGCTCTGTACCGCAGCCTCCCCTCTCATCGGCTCCGTCTGGGTGCCTGCACTGGCCACCGCCGGGGTAGCCAGAGCAGAGCTCCCAGGCCGGACTCTGATCACACGGCGAGCACTCGCCTGCCCGTGCAAACTGCCTTGAACCCACCCTGATCACCCGCTCTGTGCGCTCGCTCTCCCAAGGGCAGGCTTTTAAACACTGAGGGCTGGTGCCACTCCTGGCACCGACCCCTCTGAGTCAGCTCCTCGCTTCCGCTGGGCTGCCAGCTCCTGGTTCAATCTCCCTCGGTGCCTGTTGCTGCTCCGAGTTGCAGCTTCTAGACGCGGAGCCTTCCCCCAGTCAGGCGCTGCAGGCGTCCGCACTTGAGACAGTCGCCTCAGTTCAGCAGATAAGGCTGGGGAAGACCATGTGCATCCAGAGCCAGAAATGACCCCTAGAACAGCCACAACACAGTTGCATACACTGTTGAACATGAAGGCTTTTGTCATTAAAAGGTCTTGTATTTTGCCACCAGGCAAAAGAAAATATGTTGCATTCCTTACTAGCAACCCATCACTTGTCTACTGTGAGGTACTCAGCCATATTTACCCTGTTGATCATGAACCTTCATTCATCAGGTTTCTAGGTAAGATTAGGTGACATTTGGTTTAAATGAGTGAAAGTGGTGCTACGCATGTTGAAAGTCTCTTATAATTATCTCTCTTTAGGCTGAGTTAACCTACTGCCTTCTTTGTTTTGGTTCTTATAGATGTTATTTTTTTCCCGCACACATTTCCGAACCCATCTTTCAGCTCCTTCCACTTTCAGTTCTTCTCCTTATCTATCTACTTGCTAGTCTTCCTGTTGGTCTAGAATCTGTAAACCAATATGCACCAAATGTTATCAAATAAGTGAGTACAACAGTCATCTCAATCCTGGAATAATATTCTGACATCATAAATAGTGGTATAGGCAGAAAAAGTGCAATTTGCATTGATTTGTCATATAATGAGTAGCCAAATTAAGTGTATAGTAAGTGAGCAAGAGATGTAGCAAGAAATGCAGCTGACAGGAGGAAGTGAAATAATTTTCTGAAGAGACAAATTTTACCCACTTATCACCATTTTTACATCATCTGCAACTGTATGATCCAATTTATAGCTGAATTTACTGCTCAATATCCCAGCTTTACTATAAAAATAAGTGATTTCCTTTTTTTCAGATGCTGTATTTGATAAATACTGAATGGAAACATTTTGTGGACCCTTTGAAATGTGAAATATGCACAACTTTTTCTGTACTTTTACACAAGCCGTTTTTTCATTTTTAGTGCTTTCATTGTTGCTTTTATGTACATTATTTTTTAAATTTAAAGAGTAATTTCATACATTCTCTGGGATAAATAGATATGAGTAGACACTTGCCTTTTATGACTGTAGATTTATCAGACAAACCCACAAACTCTGCAGTTGAAGAGACAGTAAATAAAGAAACACTGAATAAAAATGAAAATTCTAATTCTTTCTAATTCTAATCTGAGTTTGTAGTGACTTGACCTTGGCCAGTGGCCAAACACCCATGGTCCCTCTTGCTCATTCCCTCTCCTGTGGAATGGGGAGAAAATCAAAGGAAGGTGGTAGAACTTATCAACTGAGATAATGAGTTTAATCAAGAAAATGGAAGCTGTGTTTTCAAGAAAGCAAAATAAGGAAGTTACTCAGTACTGTCTGTCAGGAGGCATTTTCTAGGAAGCAGGGTCTCAGCACTTAAATATTGTTTGGGAAAAGAGTATAACTGTGAATGTCCATTTTTTCACCTTTCCCTCAGCTTTTGCTACTGAGCATGGTGTCATATGGTTTAGGACTTCCTTTTAGGCAAGTTGGATCAGCTGTTCTGGCTGTGTTCCCCCTCCTAGCCTCTTATGCCCTAGTTTGCTTGGTGAGAAGCGATGAGAGAAGAAATGGGAAGACGAAAAGCTTTGATGCTGTGGAAGCCCTGTTGAGCTAAAACACTGGTGTGTTACTGACACTGTTTTAGCCACAAATGGAAAGTGCAGCACCATATGGGCTACTATGAAAAAAATTAATTCCATCCCAGCCAGACCAAGTACAGAGTATCCTGTGTGCAGAAAATGCTGTATCTGAATATTTATACTGAAGTCAGTGTTCATGAACACAGAAACAGGAAGACTATGTTAAAAAGACATATGTGGAAAACTAAATTTTTACTTCTTCCAAGTAAACTATTCAGCACTTTTGTGTATTTTTTTTTTTTTATGCATTTAGCATACCCTTGTTGTGCTTTTTGCAATGCAGGATTTTATTTTGTAAATAGCAGCATCATTTACTGCATATGTTTAAGTAGCATTTACCAATTCAAGTTATATTCCGCCTTGACCTTGCTAGGTATTTTATCATTTGCCAGCCAACTAACATACAAATGGCTCAGGAATATATTAGTATTCTGAGATTTAAGCATTTGTCCGCTGTTCCTGGTTTCCAATTATTGCTTATTACTTATTCTCTATATCTAATGTGTGAGAAGCAGCATTTTGACTGCTTTTCCTAAAGACATCACTAGTTAGCTAATAATGCATGAGGGGAAGGAAAACGAGTAACCCCTTCAGTAAATTGACAGCTCTATTTTGCATTAACATTCCCTCAACTGAAATTGTATATTTTAAAAATTTATTTTAATGCTTAGTCTAATAGACATCAGTATTATTTCACAGAATTTTTCCCTTTGCTTCTCTGTTGTCTTCACAAACTTGTGAATGCAAACTTCTTTCTTTAAGAAAAATTGAAGTACTGAATACTGCTGAATTATGCTCATGTTCTGTAGAAGGAGGGGAGTTTCTTAAATTTATAATTCCACTACAAACAAAAATCATACTAAGAAAACAAATCTTCTGTGAAGCAGAATGGAGTACTAGAGAGATACTTTCCAATTTTAGCATTCTCTGTAGAATCTTTGAATTACCTTGACTAATATAAATTCTATTTTTTAATTTTAGTGGCAATTAGCCATAACTAGCTTTTGTGAACCTATTCATTGTTTTTTTTTTGTTTGTTTAGGCTTTTTTACTTCCTTTAAAGGTCCTCCCACTGAAAATATTTAGGTTTTGGACTGTACTGGCTTTCAATAGCATACATTTCTCCTTCCTTCTCCTTTATGTTTAATAATTTAGCAGCATTTTATGGACAAGGGGCTTCATAAACTGTTTATACTTGGAATTGATTGGGTACGAACAAATAGCCAGTGATGAGAGTTTTCAATATCACCTCTGTTGCGAAAGAAAATATAATCTAACTAGATCCATAGAGTTATTATCTTCAGATATTATTTTCATCAATGCTTACTAGCATTTTTATCACATTGTATTTTGTTATGTACATAAAATATAACTGACTGCATATCAGAGATATGTATCTGTTATACAGCTGTATGCAATATTAATCAATTTAGAGAAACTTTAAGCAGTGATTAGAACTGCAATAAAGACATAACAGTTGCAAAAGATGGTGTTGGGTGGTGATATTTTTCTTCATTGTATATTTTTCACTATTCTCCTTATGTCTGCCAAGTATGAGCTATGATAATAAAGCAATTTTGTGAGTTGGATTCTTTTTATTTCTGGGTATATGTGCATACATATACATGTATATGCATATGTATGCCTATAGATACGCACACATATAATTAAATACACATATTTATCTATATAAAAGACATAGTGAGTTTGAATTTTTTCACCAATAGTTGCAAATTTATATTATAAAGAACAGTTAATTTTGAAAAAAGCATAAATTTGAACTTCTGAAAAGAGGAAACAAAACCACAAAAATATTTTTTCCTATTAAATAGAAAAAAAAAAAAAAAAAAAAAAAACAAAAAAAAAAACAAAACCAACATATTTTAGCATTAAAGTATTAGGGATACTAGTTAGTTACTTACTGTTAGTTTAAGCAGGATTTGGTTCAAAGGTCAAAAGCACATTTACATGTGAAGATGTGCTTTAAACCCCTAAAAGTACTACAGTCACTACTTTGTTTCAATCATCTTTGGATAGTCTTCTATGGTATTCTCTTAGTAGTAGTAGTAGTAAGTACTGCTTAGTATTTAGTAGTACTGAGACTGAACATTGCTTAGTAATAACTCAGCAAGTAATTGTATGTTGGGTGTTATACTTTGGGAGAGAATTTATGCTGTAGGAAGAAGAATCAAAGTTGAAAACTACTGTTTCACAGGGGGTGTATGTGCAGATAAGGCAGATGGAAACATTTCTAGAAACATCTGCTGTCCATCATTCTTCTGCACAGCAACCCAGGTGCTGCTGACAACTTGCGTGTAAACCATGCTGACAGTTTGCTCAACAAATTTCCTGCTGCGATTGAAGTTGTTCTGATCATACCATATATCACATACAGAAGACATTGTGGTCCTGCAAGAGTGGCTCCAACTATTTTGCTGGCCAATGAACAAAAGGAGTCATTAAATCAGTGAAAAAGTTTATTTACCTATCATCTATCTCTATCTTACAGATGGAATTATTACCTCTTTCCCTGATTCGGTGTGAAAATGAGCAGTAGGCTACACAGACTAAAATAATGCTAAATTGCTTTCTGTAATTTTTTTAGACTTTTTCCTTTATTTTTCAATGTTATTGACAGATATTTCTTTGACCTTGTGTTTTAAACTTACTTTCATCTCAAGAATGTGACATACAAGGGGAAAATTATGCATTAATTATTGTGTAAACATCAGGCTTTTTAGTTTGCAAATGCTGCCATAAAATCTTTGCATTCATAGGAAGCTGACTTATACGCCATATTAGGCTTGAATTTGTATCTTCCTAATATTGTACGCCTAAGGAATCAGGAATATTTTGATTTTGTGCTGAGAGCAGGGAAGGAAAGACTACCTAATGTTCCTTTAATCCATAAGGTTGTCCAAATAATGAACTAACTTGCTGGATTTTAATAGATTAATATAGACCTGTTAAAAGCTATTTAAAAGTGTCCTCTACTCTGAAAAAAAAAAAAAAAAAAAAAATTGGCTAGAACATGATCATAGTGGCTTTTAAATATCACTATAGTTATTCATTTTACAAATCAGCAAATAATAAGGAATTGGATTCCAGCTCACAAGCAATTTAAAGGTGAATAATTGAAAAATTCCTACTTTGTTTTCAAAGTTTTTTCATAAATTAATCCCTTTAATAGAATATTTCATCAGGTTGAATTATAATATGCATGTGTAGCAAGATACGTAACATACATACAGCTCTGAGGATGGAAGTTTCATGAAGCATTATGGTTCCACATCTGACCAACTTGTGATATGTGCATTATCAGGAAACAGGTATAAAGTCTGTATTCTGTAAACTTTTCTAAAGGTATGAAACCATGTCTTACTCTGATTACAGCTGCGGTCAGGAATAACATTTAAATTTCAATAGTTGTAATAATCATAATATTTAAATCACAGCCAAGATCGAAGATAAACCGTATGAAGCTGTAACAACCTGTGTTAGAGCTATGTAAATCATACCTTGCATTTCATCACACGTAGTAAAAGCATCAGTCCATAGAAGAAAGTACAAAGTGGATTATTTAATACTACAGACATTTTCATGCTTTTGTGAACTAATGACTTATTTGTAACTCTCCTGTGCCAGAAAAGCCCTAAAATTAATCTCACATTTATGGAAGCTTGTTGACATTCTATCTTACATCATCATTAATAGATCAGATGAGTGATGCATTGTTTCCTGAAATTACAGAATACATTCCAGTTCTGTGGAATTCTCTCTCGTGTGATTAAGAATCTGTTGTGGTTTGAGGCTTTCAAACCCATGCAGCCGCTCTCTCACTCACTCCCCTCTCTTTCTTCCCAGTCCTGAGGAATGGGGAGGAGAATCAAAAGGATGCAACTCCCACTGGTTGAGATAAGAACAGTTTAGTAACTAAGGTACAACATAAATCACTACTGCTACCACCAATAATAATACAAGAGAAAATAAAAGGAAAAAGAATACAGCAGATCTTCACTTGATACCTAGCCACGCCATGCAGTGCCCCCCCATCACCTGATACAAAGCTCGACTACGCAGTGCACCCCATCACCTCATATCAAACCCCAGCCATGCCGTGCACACGCCCCCTGCACCACCATCTTTTCCAGTCTCTCTCCTCCGTCTCTACCTCCCGGACATGACGTGCTGTGGTATGGAATTCCACTTTGGTCAGTTTGGGTCAGGTGCCCTGTCTCTCCTTCCGCCCAGCTTCTTCTCGGCTCCCCTCCTCCCTTGCAGAGCATGGAACTCAGAAAGTCCTTGACCAGCCTAAACATTCTAAGCCATAGCTATAAACACTGGTGTTATCAGCGCTGCTCCCAAGCCGAAAATCAAAACACAGTGCTACACCAGCTACCACTTAAAGAAAAATGACTGCTGCTGCTGAACCCATGTCAGAATCAAAGGCTATAAAGGAACAAGAAGTTTGGCCTTTGTTACACCACTGATATTGTTGGCATGGTGACTTGTATAGAAGTTCATTTTATGGCTATTCTACTTTATTTGAGCCCTCTATGACATTCAGAAATCATTGCTCATTTTAGCTATGTGATGAGTTTGTTTTACAGAGGCAGCCTTATGACATAGAAAAGCATTCCGTATTTGAATAAAATAATGCTTTCTTTTCTTATAACTACGTTATTTGCTAATGTTTTATCTCTTGACATGAATGCATTTTAAATCCTGATGTAAATTTTTTTTGGAGTCCCTGTGTTTGAAATAAAGCATCAGTGCTCTAGATTAGAAGTTTGGTCTTGGCCCTGCAAAAATGCATGGAGTTAATAAGGCATATTAAAAAAAATAATTAAAATTTTGGATCCATGAAGGTCCTTGTGTGTAAACACTTGTAAGTTAAAGATAAAAATTTATTAAACACTGATTTTGTTCTTACATTCTCTTTGTCTAACAGGTTTGTTAATCTCATTATTTTTTTTTTTTTTGCCACATGTATTTTGCTCCTGTCCTTCTTCACATAAATGTCAGTTTAGGTAATAAAGAGTAAAATTTTGTTTTGCAAAATGAATCTGCTCTTTTAACAGATTGCTTATGTCTATGGAGAGGCTTTTCATCTCTTTTTGAGCATTTAGGCCCATGGGCCTTTGCTAAATTAACGTTTTCTTTCTTTATATTATTTTAAGTAGCATTCAGAGAGAGGTCAGGGTAATCTTATAAACTCAAGTGGTAATTTGTATACTTTGAGGACACTAATGTTAGCTTCTCCTATTCATGATTCATTCCTTCAATGTAGCTTCTGTCAAGGTTCTTTGTAAGAGTATGGAACAGCGCTTACTTTTTGCATATTTATTTCTCTTGCCCCATCCGTTTATAGCTCTCACTTTAACCTCTGGATCCCTTTTGGTTATTTAATTCTATGTCTACCACAGTCAAATCAGACTTTAAAGAAAATTGCCATAGAAATAATGTGTACTTCTGGAAGACCAATGAAATAGTGTTACATTTCTTTTTTAAATATGCATATCATAACTGAGCTATACTAAAGTTTTAGAGTATATCCCAGACTTGACTTTGTTATCTAATTAATTTTACTTACCTTTCCCTCTATATTCCTCTACATTTAAAAATATCAGTACTATAATGCCATTTAGCATGAATTTGTCTTGCAGATAAATTTGAAATCGTAGTGCTTCTAATTTTGCAAAGCATTTATGCCTGGATGTCAATATTATAGGTTTGAATCTGCTTTCTACTTTAGTCCAGCTCCATTACATCCAGATTACTTCATATGTCTGCTGTGACATTAAATTCTTCTCTGTAATGGTGCTCATTACTTGAAACAATTTATATGAGTATCTTTTTCAGTAACACTGTTTTTAATTTCAGTAATGCATTTGCCCCTAGATATGAATGTCAAAGTCTTTATTTCAGTTTGGTTTATTGTCCCTGTGCAGGAAATAAAAGCATTTGGGAAATCATTACAAGTAGCCAGATATTTGTCATGACTGGGTAGACAACAGTAGGATTTCCATCACTTGTTCTCTTCCCAGAAAATTTAGAAGAGTTTTCAGGGAACGGGGATAGGTTTAGCCAAATTTAACTGATATGGGGCTACTTCAGAGGAAAAAGAGTTAGGAAACACAAAATTGAGGTTATATAATCATACTGATAACAATAATAACCAGATTTACAGAAGTTACTTCTTTCCTGCTGGGGTTATATAAATGGAAATAATTTTTTTTTTTTTTTTCTAAAGCCTTAAATCTATTTATACATTTAGTAGGTGCTGGAGCATTTCTTGTTATTTCTATTCGGTCTGTGTTTTTTATATGTATTTCTGTGGAGAGTTTTTAAAGAAGAGATGCTCCGAATTACCTCTAATAGGGCTGTCACAACTGTGCCTGTTCCTATTCAGAAATATGTGCTGGAAACAATGTCATGCAGACTTTGCTCCAACTAACCGTTTTTTTCAGTAGCAGCTCAGAAGCTGAGATGCAGAAGTCAAAATGGATGGAAATCCAGGGACTGATTAAATTCTGTGAGTCACATTGCTAGGTACACTGGAGTGTGAAGAACACCATCAAAGTTGTCTAGAAACCTGGAATTTTTCCTGTTGACCTCTTGATTAGGAAGTGCATTTCTGCCATAGAGATCATGAAAATAGAGCGAACTCTCCCACCAACCAAGCCATGAATTTAACAGCTCTCTAGATAACTTTCTTGTATTTTACTTACGAAAGCTTAATTATTATTTTCTAAAAGATTTTATAAGTAGAAGAATGCTGTTTGTATAATGTATTCATTTTAGTTAAGGCACAAATCATCATAATATATGAGTTAGTTTGATGGGTCCCATATATCTGAAAGATAAGCAGGGCAGCCTGGAGCCAGAAATTGCATAATTTAAACATAGATATAATTAAAGTTTTACTATTTGTTCCAAGTTCTATTTAGAATGGTTTCTAATTAACCTTTGGTGTGGGAGCTCTATCACCAGAAATCTTTGATGGTTATCTAAAGCAACAGGAATTAAGAGATCAGTGTCTGCCTTCTACCTTTCAAGTCCCATTGTACCTTTTGAACCCATGAAGAGTTGCAGTCAAATTTCTCAAAGATATAAAAGTCTTAGAATTAATTTAACATATGTTGGAAAGTTGGAAGACAAATAGATTCATATATGACCAATATGAAGACTTACAGCTCCTGAAGATTGCATCCCTCATTTTGGGATTTCCCCTTGAAAGTGGTGTACTATTCCCTTGCACTGGGCACTATCTGATCTTTTGGTGTCATTTCTATGATGCTGAAATAAACTAAGATGTGAGCTGTCAAATAAAAAAAAAAAAAATCAAAAGGCATGTGTGATCTTTCACCTAATATCCAAAGGTGGAGAAGCCAATATAAAATTTCTAAACTCTCTTCCAGCAGCATCATCTTCTCCTCAAGCAACCTCCTAATTAATGCATCTGATTTTGCCATTCCTTCTGAAAAATAAGGCACTGAAACTAAATCTGTGTGAAGCATTTCTTGCCCTTTCTGTCATATTCTTAGCTTTGTATGTTTGGTGACTGCTATTTAAGCCTTTAGAACTGAAAAATCTAACATAATCTGCAAAATTCAACTCTGTGTCTTGAAAAGTACTATATTTTCAAAGATTTCTGTCTTACATATTTACCAGCTATTATTTCCTGTCTATGCTCAGTTTTCCAAAGTTACTTCACTGATGAGTTCTGTACTGTGGAGTTGATAGATATGACAGAAGCCTTTAAAAGCTTCCAGAGTACAGGTAAAAAATGAGTAAAGAATTGCGTCATTCTTGAAAAGGTGGACTAGCAATACTATGAATATTCCTGAACCTTAAGAAAATAATAGACATCATATAACTTGGAAATGTATTTCAACATTTTAGGTTTAGATTGCCCTCACTAAATAACTAGAATTTGTGGGATTGTGATTTTGGTTGCTTGTATTTTCTTCTCATTATTTTTTCACCATTAATCTTGTATTCAAATGCGTACTTCCCCCCCCCCCCCCCGGCAAACATTCGATCATATTATTTCTTCATAGAAAAAAAATTAATGCTGAATTTAAGACGGGACAAAATATTACAGTATTTTATTATTATTATGAATAAACGTGGATTCTTTTAAATTAAATTATTTTAGAATTAATAACCTAAGCTATTTTGTAGTACAAATATTCAACATCTATTAGGGTGCTAAATAGCTCATCTTTCCTACACATGCCACTGACATATGTCTGCTGTGCTTTGTAAGAGCTTATTCTATAGTCAGCAAAGTATTCCGTACTCTTCCATCATATAAACAACTCATACATATTATTAAAATGGAGTAACCATTGCAGAAACATCATATATATCTTATTAATATTGCAATAACCATTAGAAAGATGGCCTATTTTATTAATATAACAAATCACAAAACTATTTAATATTAATGAAAGTATATTAAAAAGTCATTTTAATATACGGCCCTACTATCTTCCAGACAGTACAATTATTGTAATGTTAAAATAAAGAGAAAATATTGGTCAATAAATACATCAGACATACATTTTTACATGATGTGCACAATAGTTTGACAGAATTTCTACTATCTAACAAAAAATAAAAGCTGTATAGAGATGCATGTTAGGCTTAGGTAAATATGCTTCACATCTGGATTGATTAATCAGTGAGAACCTTTCACAGAATCATGCAATCATAAATGCTATGTTTAGGTTGAGAAAGACCTTTAAGATCACCAGTCCAATGATAAAATTTACACTGTCAATTCTGCTGCTAAACCACTGTTCTGGGTTTAGAAGTAGCAGTCATTTTTCTCCTTCATAGTAGCTGGTGCAGTGCTGTTTTTGACTTTGAGCCTGGGAATAGCTCTGGTAACACCAGTGTTTTTAGTTGCTGCACAGTAACGTTTACTATGACCAAGGACTTTTTGAGTCTCATGCTCTGATACGGAGAAGGGGAAGCTGGGAGGAAGGAGAGACAAGACATCTGACCCATACTAAACAAAGAGGTATTCCATAACACAGCACAGCATGCCCAGTATATAAAATGGAGGGTTAACCACAAGGGCGAGATCACTGCTTGGACAGGCTGGGTGTTGGTTGGCAGGTAGTGGGAAGCTATATTCTCTTCCCCTATTATTTCCCTTAGTATTATTGTTGGTGGTGGCAGTAGTGGTTTTGTGTTATACCCTGTGTCGTGGTTTGAGGCTCTCAAACTCATGCAGCCGCTCTCCCACTCACTCCCCTCTCTTTCTTCCCAGTCCTGAGGAATGGGGAGGAGAATCAAAAGGATGCAACTCCCACTGGTTGAGATAAGAACAGTTTAGTAACTAAGGTATAACAGAAATCACTACTGCTACCACCAATAATAATACAAGAGAA
>JASSUY010019551.1:0-11699 GCA_032466535.1 Forpus xanthops | reverse complement strand
TTAGTTACTGGACTGTTCTTATCTCAACCCATGGGAGTTACATTCTTTCAATTCTCCTCCCCATCCCTCCAGGAGCAAGAGGAGTGAGGGAGCAGCTGCATGTTACTGAGTTACCAGCTGGGCTTAAACCTCAACACAGTTCTGGCGGTTTTGGGGGTCTTGATATTTTTACTTCAGCAGCATTTTAGCCAGCCCTAATTTACACTGTTTGTTTTGCCTATGGCTGAGCTAGATATCTTGTAATAAGCATGCAATGATATATCCGTCCCTAGCAACAAACTGACAGGGTTATCAGTCACATAGTTGCCCATATTTGAACTGAGTTGAAATGAAATACACTTCACTGAGCAAGACCTCTTCTATGTTCCACTTAGGTGGTTTTATCATTCTTCAGTTTGATTGACCGTTCATTGAAGTCAGTGCAATAAATGAAAATATCTCTGGTTTCCATCTGCTTTTCTTTATATTGGTCGGTCTCTTTAATTTAACTTATATGTTAAATGGTGACTTATATGCTTATTTTTTCCCCTTCACTAATTTAATATAAGAACATGACCTTCTTGGTGGCTCTGAAGAATACAACCATTTATCACATGTACTATGAAGAAATTTCCAGCTTTCTATCCATACCTTTTGCTAGCAGGCCTCCAAGTTAATTTGAAACTGCCATCCCATATGTTCTGTGACAATGGCAAGCTATCAAATGAGAAACTTTCTCACTGAACTTTGTTACAATAAAGAAGACAATTATCTCTAATCTAGCCTGTCAAGCTCCTGCTTGGAAATATCTCCAGCCCCTGAGGACTGATAGTTTCCTATTAATGCTTCAAATCAACAGGGCACAACTCTTCAATTCATAGTCTCTACAATGCATTAGATTTTCAGAAGGAAAAGGCAGGTTCAGTTCTAAGCTATTCTTAATTAATGCAATAATAACCATAAGTCAGCATTTCAAGTACAGTTAATATAATAGGAAAAGATGAGACTATATTAGAAACCTTTGCCTTGACTACATAAAAAAACTCAGATTAAAAACTGTAAAGATTAAGAAAGCATAACAGTAAGGACTCTAAGAAACTCTCACATACGTCAAATACAAAACAAAGATTTTTGCGTACTTCACTCTAAAAGAAGGCTTAGTAGTTGCAACTGAAATATAGAACAGAGATGGTTCTGAAAATGAAGAATGCTCACTAAAGTTCAGTTCATTATCTTTCTCTACTTGAGTACGTGCACATGAGATAATTACCTATGATACTGAATGCAAAATAAAAAGCAAAACACTTACCTTTTACTGATTTGCTCTTTGAATTATGTTGTGATCATATAGGAGAGGTTTTGGGTCTTAAACTAAACTCATATTACAAGAAGAGTCCAGAGAAAGTAATGAGTTCAATACCTATTCACTTGAAAGTGTTAATGCTAAAGTTAAACTTAGATACACTGTGGATAAAAACACAAATTTGTGAAGTCTAATGAGATAAAAGTCTAAAATGTCCTATAATTAACAAGATTCAGAACATCGCACAGACAAGTCAGTCTAATTTTACTCATACTCAGCACTGGTGAGGCTGTACCTCAAATCCTGTGCTCAGTTCTGGGCCCCTCACTACAAGAAAGACATTATGGGTTCACAGAAGGGCAACAAAGCTTGTGAAGGATCTGGAGCGCATGTCTGATGAGGAGCAGCTGAGTGAACTGGGGTTTTTTAGCCTGGAGAAGAGAAGGCTCAGGAGGGACCTTATAGCTCTATACAGCTACCTGACAGGAGGCTGTAGTGAGGTGAGAGTCAGTGTCTTCTCCCAGGTAACAAGTGACAGGACGAAGGGAAATGGCCTCAAGCTGAGCCAAGGGAGGTTTAGGTTGGATATTAGGAAAAATTTCACAGATAGGGTGATCAGGCCTTGAAAGAGACTGCCCAGGGCAGTGGTGGAATCATTGTCCCTGTTTTATTCAAAAAACTGTAGATGAGGCCCTTAGTGACAGGATTTAGTGGCGGTCTAGGCAGTCCTTAGCGTAATGGTTGGACTTGATGACCTTAAAAGTCCTTTCCAACCTAGGTGATTTTATGAATTTTACTTATGAGATCCAGGATTTATAAAGATCACGTATTTTATAAAATTAAAAACCCCACACATCTACATTAATATGATTAACTGATTTGCTAATTGCCAAGAACCAGACTTTGAATATACACCAAAGGTTATCAACATTTCCAGTACCTTTCAAATTTACATTAGAGGGACAAATAATCGGTATTTCATATTGCATTAGGTGTAGATTAATTTCAGCACAAAGCCTGCCTTTTTGCTCATACCACACTTATTTAAAGAAGATGAGTTTTACTGATGATATGTGTGCACATGACTTCCTGCTTATTAAAGAAATTCTAACTTTTACAGTTATCTTCAGAACTTGCTGGTGAGCAGGCACATACCAGCCATTCCTTATTAAATACAACTGCTATTTTGTTTCATCTTTAAAACATCAGGTACAAGTTATCTCAGCTCCCACACCTCCATAACAAACCCAATGCATGCAAAATTAGTGAAACTTACTGCATCATTTCAACTGTCTAAATGATAATAGTAGTTGTGAAGATGTATAATCCCCATCTAAAAACCCAACAGTGTATGTCAGTCTATAAATAAAACATTGGATATATACAAGTATGGAAATTTTAAAATGTGCTTTATAAGATTAGAAAGAACCATTTGTGAGTGCCAAGGAAACGCCATTGTTAATGTGTCTGTCAAAAGGAGAAAATCCGTCATAATCATTATCCCACTTTCTAGCAGCTCCTGCTGTGCTCCAGAATGACACCAGACAGAATAAGCTGCAAGTGTGAACAATCATGTCTTTGAACGAAGCATGTCAATAATTGACTGAAAGGTGATACAACTGATGATACTTTTTTGTGCCTTTCTTCCCTTTTTCTGCACAGCACATCAAATCTAAGCCTTTGCACACACCAAGTCAGACAACAAACAAGCTTTGAAAAGAGCAAAGATAAAATGTACAAGCTTTCCTCACAATTTTTGGCATTTACTGAAAGAGTTACGTAAAATGAGGATCTACTAACACAGGAAGTGCGAGTTTAAATTTATCTATTATAATTTCTACCAAAAAAAAAAAAAAGTACTCAAGTATTATATAATTTTTGCAACATAACTTTAAGTTGAAATTTTAATAGGCACTTCTTTGTTTTTGCAAGATACCTTTATTTCTATAGCAAATGTGAAGGTAATATCATACTTTTCTGCTTCAAATATGAGGCCACTTATAGGTCAGATATATTACCACTGTCACTTCCTTCTGACCTACATTTCTGCAATACAATAATAAATAGGATAATAAATATCGCAGTAAATGTGCTAATCTTTTTAAGATAAAAATGTAAGCATGTTTATATTTGGGTTGTTTGCAATTCAGACATAGTCTTCTGCATTTATAGAGCTTAAATTTAAGGAGTACCCAAAAACATTCTAATCTAATCACCAGCATTTCACAGTTCTCAATTTTATTTGTACTGAATTCAGAAATGCAAAGAAAAGAAATCCTAATCTGTAAGGAAACCAACTACCCTGAATGAAGTATGAAGTACAAACCTGCTTCCTGTATTTACTTCACATATACACAAACATATACAAATTAGGTATGAACTGACAATGTGCTACTGCCTTCAGGGACTTACACTGGCTAAACATCTGGCTATCTACATTTAATTCTGTATTAAAATATGACTACAGTATAATTCATTTAGGAAAAGCTGCACTGCACTCAACATACTAATTCTATCCATTTACTCAAGTTTTCTATCTTCTTTCATGTCCCACAACTTTGCTTGGAAATATGATACATAATCCCCTTCTGAGACTGCATCAATGTCCACCAGTCAGAGAAAGTTTCAATTCCAAATTCCGCTCTGAAAATTACAAGGAGTTGTTCTAATAGATTATTTGTTTCAGAAAGGAAGGGTTTTTCTGAGCTTTTCCTACTGAGATGCTGGCAACCACTGCACTGAGGTAACAACTATTTGGACCAGAAGGATTTGCTACCTTGCACTTCAATCTTGGTGACAACATATACTATAAGCAGGTTTTGAGAAATTTCTCATGAGATGTCATATGTACATGCCAAAGGCTAACTTTTTGTGTGTGTGTGATTTGTGGCTCATATTTGCATGTTTTTGCACTTAATCTATATTACAGGCTGTCAAATGAAAGTTGTAAGTCAGAATTAGCACCCCAAAGATCTAAGATTTATTGGAAAAGCTGAGAAATCAATTTAAGGTGCCAGTCTCATGAAAGCTGGAAGTTTTTCTTTCAAAATGAGTTCCACCAAACCCCAAAAACATAATTATACATTTTTTTAATGTCTTTCTTGACATATATCCATGCAGCTTTTTAGCCTACTTATTCTCAAATACCTACTTGTAAAGAAAATATAAGTATCCCGTGTCTTAAAAATGTGAGGCTTTTCTAAGTACAGCTGTATTTCACATTCATCAAAGCTTCAAAAGATGAAAAAGCTCATGAGGTGACATGACAAATGTGAGATGTGTAAATATGATCCGTGTCAATAAAAAGACTAATACAGAATTAAGTGATCTATTCCTTGTATGACTGAAACTATGTGGTTTTTTGGGTTTTGGGTTTTTTTGTGGGGTTTTTTGGTTTTTGTTTGTTTGTTTTTCTGTTTTAAAGCGTTTATCTTTTTGAACCTTGCTGAATTTGGCCCCGGCCTTCCTGGGGGC
Source organism: Forpus xanthops (assembly GCA_032466535.1). Lineage (NCBI taxonomy): Eukaryota > Metazoa > Chordata > Aves > Psittaciformes > Psittacidae > Forpus > Forpus xanthops. The sequence continues at coordinate 6,943 of JASSUY010019551.1, read as the reverse complement.
AGGTCCTGTGGACCTTGGGGGAGTGAACTGCAAATGTTCCTTTTTGTTCTTTTATCTGTGAGACACAATAGTCAAGCTAAAGACCGATGATGGGACAGCGACAGACATGCTAAAGATCGATTATGAGACACAACAGACAAGCTAAAGACTGGTAAGGAGAGATTAAGGAGGAGAACCAGCAAGGCAAGAGAAGAGGGTGAAAAGTTTAACCCTAAAAGTCTGTGAGGTTACTGAGGAAGACTCTTTACTTCATCCCAAGACCCCTGCCCGAGACCACCAGGAGGCAGTGCGCATGCGGGAGGGACTTGTGAAACTCAATATAAACCGAAAGCATGTGTTAGGAAGTGTGCGTGTTGGTGGAGCGGAGGCTCCCTGCGCACCCAGTGCTGTTTGCTTATCTCTATTCAATAAAATTAAAAAAACTGCAAAGTAGTCATTTATCACAGCAGGCTGTGCAGATTCAGGGAAGAGGAAAGGGAGATAGACAGGATCTGCTCTGAAACTCAGATGCTTGAAAAGCCACCACTCCTAACTGCAGTAGAGAAGCTGGCAGCGTCCACCCCTACTGTTAAGTTCAGCCTCTGGAGAATGGAAAGGATGGAAGCTGGTGACATCCAGCACAAAGACAAAGGCACTTTCATCACCTAAGGACTTGAAAATATAAAGTAAGTCCACTGCCCTCAAAGTTGAAGAGACTTACCTGCCTCTGTGGTCCACCTGACCCTGAACCATGCCTGACACCCAGGAAGAAACAGTGATTAATTGTAATGGGTGACTCCTTGCTGCAGGGAATAGAGGCACCCATCTCTTGATCTGATGCATCAATTAGAGAGGTCTATTGCCTCCCAGGGGCCTGGATCCAGAATATTCTCTGGGGACAAATGAAGCTTGTCTTTAACTACTACTTTAACTACTATTTCCTACTGATCTTCTATGGGGATAAAAATGATAGTAATAGGGGCAACTTGAACAGTGTCAAAAATGACTAAGGAGCTCTGGGGGCTGTAGTCAAGGGCCTTAAGTCCAGATGATGTTCTCAGTCCTGCTGCTTAAATGGAAATATAAGAGGAGGAAGGAACTAATGGAAACATTAGTATCATGTTAATAATTGGATGCAGAGCAGGTGTTGGTGGCAGGGTTTGGGGTTCTAAGACAATGGACCCTGTTCAAAGGTTAGTCTCTGTTTGGGATAGATGCGATTCAAATCACTAAGCAGAGCAAAGCAATTTTTGCCAATGATGGCGGACCTCATAAGGAAGACGTGAATATCAACAAAATGGAGCTTAAGCAAGGCCACTTCCAGAATTTGCGTATAAGCAAGGAAGGGTCTACAGGGCACAATTATAGAGAAATCACTAAAACCCTTTCTAGGAGTCAACATGCTGAGATGCCTCTCTAAAGTGCATACTGAACCATATAGTGTGAGGAATAAACAGTGAATTAGAGATACGTGTGCATTTGCAGGGGTATGATAGTGTTGGGATAACAGAGACATGGTAGGATAGCTCCCTTGCCTGGAGTATTGCAAAGAAGGTATATTGGCTCCTTAGGAAGGATGGGAAGGAAAGCTGAGCAGGCAGAGTTGCCCTTTGGATGAGAGAGAAGCTGGAGTACAAGGAGCTCTGCCTGGAGATAGACAAGGAGCCAACTGAAAGCTTATGGGTAAGGATTAAATAGAGTAAAGGTAAAGGTGATGTTACAGTGAGTGTCTGCTACACACCATTTGACTAGGAAGAACACTTGGATGAGGCTCTGTAGAGACAGAGGGAGCAGCTTCACAATTGCAGGCCCTGGTCCTCATAGATTTCCAGCACCCTCACGTCTGCTGGAGGGACAACACCACAGTATATAAGCAATTCTGGAGGTTCCTGGAGTATAGCGACCGTAACTTTCTCCAAATGACAGAAGAGCCAACAAGGAGATGAACCTCATACCCACCAACAGCTTGCTGCGAATGTTAAGGTAAAAGGCAGCTTTGGCTGCAGTGATCATGAGGTGGTGGAGGTCGGGATCCTGATACAAGGGTGAAGGGTAGGAAGCAAGGTCACAACCCTGGGCTTCAGGACAGCAGATTTTGGCCTCTTAAAAGATCATCTTGGAAGAGTTCTGTGGTCCTGGAAGGAAGAGATGTCCAAGAAAGTTGGTTAAGTTTGAGTATTACCCCTTCCAAGCTCGAGAATGGTCCATTCCAATGAATAGTCAGGCAGGCAAAAATACCAGGAGGCCTCTGTGGATGTACAAGATACTCCTGATCAAACTCAAGCACAAAAGGAAAGCGTACAGAGGATGCAAGCAAGAATAGGCAACCTGGGAGAAATATAGAGATGTTCCTGAGCATGCAGGGATGAAGTTACAAAAGCTAAAAGCCCAATGAAATTGGATCTGTCTGGGAACAGAAAAGAACAAGAAGGCTTCTACAGTTATATAGGTGACAAAAGGAAGAAAAGAGAAAATGAGGGCTCATTGCTGAATGAGATAGGGGATCTAACTATTCTATAATTCTATGATCTGGTTACAGAGGACATGGAAAAGGCCGAGGTACTGAATGCCTTCTTTGCCTTAGTCTTTACTAGCAAGACCATCCTTCAGGAATCCCAGAAACCAGGAGAAAAATATGGAGCAAGGAAGATGTACCCTTGGCAGACAAGGATTAGGTCAGGGAATACTTGATATGTAAAAACATGTGCACTATTGGGATACACCCATGAGTGCTGAGGTAGGTGGCAGATGTCATTGTGAGACCATTCTCAATAATCTTTGATAGATCATAGGAAATGGGAGAAGTGCCCAAAGAGTGGAGGAAAGCAAATGTTACTCCTGTCTTCAAGAAGGGCAAAAAGAAGGACCCAGGGAACTGAAGGCTATCATCTTAATCCCTGAGAAGGTGATGGAGCAGCTAATCAGGAGCACCTAATCACAGAAATTCACCGAAGGGAAGCCATGCTTGACTGACTTGATGAACTTCTACAATGTAATGTCTGGCCTGGGAAGTGAGGGAAGAGCAGTGGATATTGTCTACCTACTTTAGAAAAGGCTTTTCACACTGCCTCCTCTAAGATCCTCATAGAGAAGCTGTTGATATATGGTGTGGTTCTACAATGTGATGTGCAGCATGGGCAGTCAGTTGAAAGCCAGCTGAATGGCTGGTGTCAGAAGAGAACTTTCTGGTACATACTACTTACAACTCTAACTGGCTTGGGGTTCTCTTCCTCCTTTCTTTCTGTGGCTAGAATATGAGATTTCTTTTGGCAATTAGATAAAATATGTAGTATCTCACCAGTGTGAATTTACACACCACACTTTTATCAACTGTGGAACTCCATCACACTGCAGTAAGAATGTCTCTGCAGAACAAGGACAGCAAAACCAACAGGTGCTTTACTATGATTCAGTTTACCAGAAGATGTCAGCAGTGTCAAATACTGGCAAGTATTAAAATAACTTCATAGGCTTATTATTCAGCAACTGCATTTGTAAAGATGATTTAAAAAAAAAAAAAAACCACATCCTGTCAAAATCATAACTGTTGTAAAAATCAATCCTGTAAAGCAGGGATTTCTACAACGCATACAGGTGACTGGTGGCACGTTTCTTCTAAGATCTCGTCTGCCACTGTCAACTGTTCACTAGCCCAAAATTATTATAAATATGGTGTTTGTTGTTTATGCCTCCTGCTGGGTACATGCACATTGTGTCAATGACACTGTTGTTGTGAATAACAGCAGGATAACTAGAAAAAGATTAGAAATGGAAGTTCCAAAGATTCAGGTGCATGAGAGGTCATTGAGGGCAAACATCCCCATCTGCCTCCAACTTTCAGGAAAAACATTCTCTTAATGGTATTTTTTCTTTGAAAATTTACCTTGTGAAGTGAAACATTTCTTTTTTTTTTTTTTTTTCCTTAGAATTAATTTTGAAAGGGCAAAGCATATTCCTACAGTAGCTTTTAGGGATGAGGGGTGAAACATTTTTCAGTGGTGCATTTTGGCACATCTCATTAAGGTAGCCATTAGTTATTCACAGCACTTATCCAAAACAAACTAAATAATGTTATCTTGAGGTGTTTGCCAGTAAATGCTGCATTCAGTATTATTCAAATTTATTGAGAAAGCACAGTGATGCAAGGCAATAGAAAACCTGAGGTTGCTCAGCATAGTCACTGTGTCTTAACAGGGAGACACATCTGCATCTTTATAGGGAGGCATCAGCAACCAAATACTGCACCTCAAATTGGCAGTCATGGTCTTTTTGCAAACCAGTAAGGCAGGGCACACAAGTGTCATGAAGAGGGATTGTTGCAAAGATGCCTCTTTTATTTGCCATTTGTCTTTTTGTCCCATAACCTGGTTCTTTGTTAAAATCTCTCTTCCAAATGCCCCAGTTACAGTTAAATTACATAGAGTGCAGGCAGGCTGTTTGCTGCTCCCCTGTAGCAGCTCTAATGAAAGTCTAATAATCTCACCCTTTGCTTATGTCCTAATTACTGCAGAATCATTCTTTCCAAAGGATCTGGCATTAGATCTATTTCCTTTTTTGTCATCTACAAAGGAGCTCTTCAGGCATCAATTTTACTAACTGCAGTTGTCACAGAGGGCCATAATTTTCCATGAATATTAGCAATACTGGAACTAGTTACATTTGGGCAAATGCAGAAGTGAAAGTTTGGGCAACATGAAAGCACATTTGTAAGTTCTAAGTATAACTATTCACCTCTGCACTTTTTAACTAGGCAGTAATGACTAAATACCTACGTAATGTAAAGTCAATGTACAGTGGATCAGAATACATGTTGTATTATAGTTAAACTGTCTTGGCCTCACTTTTCCACCTGCTTCATCTTCTTGTTGTACATATGATACCACAAAACACAAACATCTCCTCAGTGTTGCCAGTTTTATTATGAAGTAGTAATAATCTCATTTTGAGAATGTAAAGCAATGGTGTAAACAGAACTTTTGCTGATATCAGTAGCAGAAACAGAGAATCATAGACTGCTTTAGCTTGAAAGGGACCTTAAAGATCATCTAATTCCAATCCTCCTGCCATGGGCAGGGACACTTCATGCTTCACCAGATTACTCAAAGCCCTGTCCAACCTGGCCTTGAACACTGGTGGGGAGGGCGCATTCACAACTTCTCTGGGCAACCTGAGCCAGTGTCTCACCACCCTCACAGTACAGTATTTCTTCCTAATGTCTAATCTAAATCTGCCTTTTGTCAGTTAAAGCCATTCCCCCTTGTCCTGTCACCAGAGACCTTTGTGAGAATTCCCTCTTCAGATTCCCTATAGTTCCTCTTAGCACTGGAAGGCTGCTCTAATGCCTCCCTGAGCCATCTACAGGCCTAACAAGCCCAGCTCTCTCTGCCTGTCTGCATAGCAGAGGTGGTCCAACCCCCTGATAATATTTGTGCCCTCCTCTGGACTCACTTGAGGAGGTCCATGTACCTCTTGTGCTGGAGGCCCCAGAGCTGGATGCAAAACTGCAGGTGGAGTCTCTGCAGGTGTGGTCAGGGCAGAGTAGAGAGGCAGGATCACCTCTCTCAACCTGCTGGCCACCCTTTAATGCAGCCCAGCATACAGTTGGCTTTCTGGAATGCATCATGTTGAGCTCTTCTCAATCAACACCCCCAGGTCCTTATCCTCAGGGCTGCTTTCAATACGGTCTCTGCCCAACCTATAGTCATGCTTGGAATTGCCTTGAGAACCATGCAAAACTTGCAAAACTTTCAGATTCAATTTTCACAATCTAATACCTAAAGCAAATCTTGGCATTGGTTTAAGCAGACACCAATTTCACTATTTCTTTTCTTCCCGCCTATGACGCAGTCTGCTTACAAACTCATCTCTTAAACTACATGCTGCTTGGATGAATAAAGAAATACTCTCCCTTTTTTGCAGATAAAACTGTTAACTAAGCACATAGTATTGACACAAGAGAGGTCTTTTTATTTGCATTATATTGGTTTCTGAATGTATTCTATCAACAGGATTTACTAACCTATTAAATGGAAATATTCAAAGTTCTATGTTGCTTGTTTGGGATGAAGCTAAATGTGAGAAATCAAGAGATTTGTTTCCAACATTCTTATTCACACAGTACAGCTGCTAAATGGTAAACATCTCAGTAGCATAAACACATCAGAAAGAAGGTACACCAGTCTCATTTTGTGCCCAGATTTCTCCTAGCTTCTGATCTCAGATGGCAAAATGTGAGAACATTATCACTTGCAGAAAGAGCAAAGAGGAAACAATATGACAGAAAATAAGTGAACCATTACCCCCATGTGGTAGAGAGGCAGAGGCCAAAGGCTCATCCACAGTCCTTCCCCAGCCTTGTTGTCAGTGCACATCAATACCACTCTTGATGTCATCAACACAGACGTTGAACAGTATCAGGGTGTATCCCTGTCCCTCATTCACCTGTGATGTCACAGTCACCGTGTGGAAGCAGGAACCTGTGACATCAAACTGGCTCCTACAGTACTTGGGCCACCACCTCTGGCCTGGCAGCAGCTCGCTGTGTTCCGGTGGCTGTGTGCCTGTGTCTGGCGTTCTCCTCCTGGCATTTGGTTTGGGGCTGTTGCCCAAGTGCCCTCCCCCAGGCAGGGAACACTCCTGCTTCGGAGGGAGGACACAGAGGATTCCAGGGGAGCTTTCTTTGTCTTCAAGATGAGGAGGAGAAAGGCTTCTCCAAAAGCGCAGCACGCTGCCCTCGTGAGGACAGCCAGCCGCAGCAGGGACGGACATGCAGCTGAGCCCAATCCGGTCCTTAGGAGCAGGTACAGGTTCCTCCAGGGACCATCAGCTGGAGGGTCATGCCCCCAGAGCCTAAAGCAGGGGCTGGAGGGAAACGATGGAGGAGCAGCTGAACGCTGTGGGCAGCACAACAGTCCCAGGGCTTGGGAAACCCATTGAGAGTGGGCAAGAGGCTCAGCTGAAAGTT
>JASSUY010019549.1:0-24378 GCA_032466535.1 Forpus xanthops | reverse complement strand
GGTGGTGAGGCACTGGACTGGGTTTCCCAGGGAAGTTGTGAATGCTCCAGAGCTGGCAGTGTTCAAGGCCGGGTTGGACATAGCCTTGGGTGGCATGGTTTAGTGGGAGGTGTCCCTGCTCCTGGCAGGGGGGTTGGAGCTAGATGATCTTAAGGTCCTTTCCAACCCTAACTATTCTATGATTCTATGATTCAGCACAGGATATAAGGAAAGAAAGATTAATGCATACATCTTATAGCAAGTGACAAAGCACAGATAGGCCTAATGCGGCTGCCCACTTTGACAGATATAGCCCAAGTTCCCCACTTGCCTTCAGCAGTACCAAGTGATGTCCTAGCACCAGAGGCATCTTCGCAAGCAACATGTGGAAAATTGTTCATGATAAGACATGACAGTGAAAAAACATTCTTGGACAAAACTGAAAGCTATAAAATAACAGATGCATGGAATGAATTTATAAATATTTCCCAATATCTCATCTAAGACCGGAACTTGGCCTCCCTGGGTCATGGGCTTCCAAATTCCTAGGATGCCTAGGAATGAATAGGACATGACTGTGACAGCTATGTAACCATCATGTATCCCCACTCTTGGAGAGAATTTTGGAGATATGATTGAAACCTCTTGGACAAATCCCTTATAAAATAAGGGATTTGTACTGAGATACTTCATGACCCATCTTTGGAGCATAAAATTAACTTACTAATATCGAACCACATAATTCACAGAGATGACTAACCACGTCCCCCATTTACGTTCAGAAGATAAAGCAGTTTACAGAAGCAATCCCCTGCAGCCAGGATGTGAAATCAGAGGGGAAAACTGATTACACATCTCAGACCAAACTAATACATAATCTGATATCTTTGCTTTTTCAAGTGGCTCTAGATTTATTGAAGCAGATTCTCATCTGAAGTAAATCAACATCCTTCATTAAATCAAGTAGCAGAGTTTTCCTGACTGTTATTAGATGTTGATTGGGCTTCTGGAATGCTTGTGGTCAGAAAGCACTGGGGAAGTCTTAGGAGCACACATGTGGTCTTCAGGAGACTTCCTGCTCCCAGTGACCTCTCAAGGCACAGGCAGTAGCCACTGCTTTCCTTATAAAAGGTGCTTGGAAGAAGATAGGTTCTAAGGATTACTGTGTGGTTCTTCTTTGGGGTGGGAAGGAGGTGAAATTGAGTGCAACTGGCCAAATTAATTTTTAGGTTTTGGGGGTTTTACTCTTGCTGGCAAAACAAGCCAACAAGTAGCAAAGATTAAACAAAGACTTTTAAATATGGTTTATCAGCCATGATCATTGCCAGTACTACTATTTCGGTCCATAGAATAGAACTTTAGAGCTTTACATGACATTAAAATTATCTGTATGAATAGCTTCACCAGATGCTGAAAAATAGTTCTTTCATAATGTTTTGCAACATTTCAGAGCAAGGGCAGGCAAAAAGAAATGTTTCTGATGTTCAGTTTTTGGTTTCACCTGATTTTGGATTCAGTAGGCACAGCTGTTAACACCTTCAGACTTTAAAGGAAACAAAGAAAGCAAAGACAAGTCTGATCATATGGGATAAAAAGTAATAGGGGCTCTTGAGCAGACATAGGTAATGTCAAGCAGAAACAGCTAAAGTGTATATATCTGTGCTTGTACTTACATTAAAAAAAAAAAAAAATACAAAGAGAGAGAACAGGCCAGAGTTAGAAAAGTATGAATTTTGCGTAAAACTGGGCCTGTGATTTCTGAGTCTGATCTAGTAACAAACGGCTGGTTAGGTACCATCGTAGTTTGAAAACATTTGTAAAAGATTACAGGATTATTGCTGGTTTATACGAATCTTTTTAACAGGTTTCCCAGAAACTATGCTCTCCATTGAAAGGTATGCATTTTGCTTTATGCCTGCAGTCAAGCTTTTTCAGCTTTCCAAGTATCTGCTCATGCAGGCTTATTTGCAGCTTTTAGAAATAATGAGAAGATAAGTGACTTCAAGCCTGGCCCTCCTTTAGCCTTTCAAACAGGCTAAATCCTGAAAGCAAATGCATTCTGGGTACAATGACAACACTTCAAGTTCACTGACCATGAAATTCTCATCCTGTCAGGGCCAAGATTTGTATTTCTCTCTGCTTTGCAGCACATCTGCTGAGCCAGGCTGGCAACTGAGAATTTAACTTTCCTTTTTTCTTGCAAAGCTGGAGAAGACAGCTTTAAACTAAAGACACACATGGTCTCTAGGAGACTTACTGCTGCCAGCAACCTCTCCAGGAGCAGGCAGAAGAGTGTTTAAGAATTATGCTCAACATATTTATGTCCAAGTGGAGATCAGCAATGAGTGGCATCCCTCAGAGGTTGGTATTGGGACTGATACTGTTCACCATCTTTGTTGGTGTCATGGACAGTGGGATTGAGTGCACCCTCAGGAAGCTTGCTATTAGCACGCTGGAGGGAAGGGATGCCATCCAGAAGGTCCTTGACACAGTTGAGAGGTGGGCCTATGCCAACCTCATGAAGTTCAACAAGGTCACGTTCAAATTCCTGCACTTGGGCTGGGGCAATCCCAAGCACAAGTACAGGCTAGACAGAAACTGGATTGAGAACAGCCCTGAAGAGAAGGATTTTGGAGTGTTGATTGATAAGAAGCTCAATATGAGATAGCAATGTGTGCTCGCAGCTCAGAAAGCCTGAGCTTCATCAAAAGGAGTGTGACCAGCAGCTAAAGCAAACTGATTTTATGCCTCTACTTTGTTCTCATGAGACCTTACTTGGAGTACTGTGTACAGTTCTGGGGCCATTAACACAAGAAGCACATGGAGCTGTGGGAACAAGTCCAGAGGAGGGTCACAAAGATGATCAGAGGGCTGGAGCACCTCTCCTATGAAGACAGGCTGAGAACATCTGGCTCATTCAGCCTGGAGAAGAGAGACTTTGGGAAGACCTTAGCGCAGTTTCCAGTACCTAAAGGGGACCTACAAGAAATCTGGAGAAGGGCTTTTACAAGAGCATTTAGTGACAGGGCAAGGGGAAGTCTAACTTTAGCTTGAAACTTTAAACAGGGTAGATTTAGATGGCATATTAGGAAGAAATTCTTTACTGCAAGGGTGGTGAGACACTGCGCAGGTTGCCCAGAGAAGCTGTGGCTGCCCCATCCCTGGAAGAGTTCAAAGCCAGGTTGGATGGGACTTTGAGCAACCTGGTCTAGTGGAAAGTGTCCCTGCCCATAACAGGGGGGGTTGAAACTAGATGATCTTAAGATACCTTCCGACCCAAACCCTTCCATGATTATCCCAGGCATTAAAATGCTTTTTCTCTCCTCTCATAAAGTACATTTGGCAATAAAGGTCTATTTAAACACTTTCATGTTTTCCTTATTTACCTTCAGAAAATGTCCTGAATTAAATCCTCTGATGATACTCTAATAGGAAAAGATGTTCTGTTGACCAAGGGCAAAGTAAGAAGCACAGTCAGCTCCTTTGATCTCAGTGCTGAATTAACTCATCTAAAGGGTACTCTAGCAACAGAAAATGTTCTGTTAACCAGGGAAACAGTAAGAAGCACATGTCTTTTGATGTCAGTGTCTCAATAATTACCTTTATCAGGAGGTAGCAGAACCTCTTCCTTCCAAGCAAAAATAATACTGACTTGTTTGTATGAATTGCAACAGCCAGAGCTGAACAAACGGCTTTCTCAGCACTGTCAGGACTGCTGCCTCCAACTCTTGTCAGGGAGAGGGGGCAGACCAGCTCAGGAGGTGAGTCAAAAGCAGATCTTCCAGTGAAAGTTTTCTAAACCCAGCATATTTCTGAGAAAAATTACAATGACAGAAGCAAAAAAGTAATTGAAAGGCTGTCAGCTGGCTTGATTTCTCTCTCTTCTGAATGACAATAACTGTGATGCACTTCTTAAATCAAGCCTTTCCAATGTCCTTTCATTTAAAAGCAGGTCTCAGCAATTTAGGTGACATGTGCCACACTTCCCTTCTGCTTTAGTTTAAAAGAGCTCTTAAGGGAACGAAGCCACTGCTTACATGAAATATCTCTTGCTCTTGCTCTGAATGAAGTGGACTCTTTGGTTTACAACAGCACATCACCGGTCTCCAGTTGAATTAACACTGGTTACATGCAAGACCTTCAGCAGTTATTCTCTTTCCCCACAATTTCCTGTGTAGCTTTCAGCAATTATAGCATAAAAAGTAAAATCAGGGAAATCTTAACTATCCGCAAGTGTGGTGTGTCACGCTTGAGTACCTAATGAGAACAGAGCTAAAAGGCATTCGGGTGTAGCTCTGTCAGCATAGGTAAATGCACTACAGTAAAATCTTGGTCATGTAGACGTCCTCATCAGTACTCATGGATGTGCCCAATGCCTGGGGCTGTCCTGGCGCCTCCGGCTGCCTTGCTACTGGCCAGGGTGGTGGGATGGGCCCTGGCTGCCAGGTCCTGTCCTGATGGCCTTCGGGAAGCCCCACTGCTCACACCATCCAGCTCTTGGCAAACTGGAAAGACGCCTTTGCAAGCTACATTTATAGCTACAATAAAGACTATCACTTTCTTTCTTATTTGTATACTTTTTACAAACTGAGGTACTCACAGTGTCATTTGATGTGATAAAAATAAATGCACTAAAAGTGCCAAACATGCAAAGTATACATTGTCTCCAGCATATTTCTGTGGGTAAGGATTTCAGTTCACAGAATACCAAGGACATATTTTTACAAACAAGTTTTCATCCACAATCTCTGTTTTATAATAATTATAAATTAACATATTTGATGGCATTGTGCTTTATTTCCCCTCTTATGACTGTCATTTGACAGACTCCAGGTAGTACTTTTTTATTTTTCTTTTTAAGAAATATAAAGCAGAATAGAGCCATTCTTGCAGTTAATCTTTTTAATCTAGCTGATTTTATCACTTTGGCTCTACTCCTTTAAGAAAATTAAGTGCTGCTTACACAATTCTGCCAAGGTTTTTACAAAAGGCAGTTAAACTCTTTCCTAACAAATTTTTCATAAACCACGCACTTATCTTTCCATACAAAGCAATTAATACATTTAGGGTGCAAATCTGCTACTCGAGCACCATTTCTACCTGACCAAACAGAACCTCCTGCTGCCCACTGCTCTGCCTGGCCTCACGGAGTGCACCCACCACAGGCTGCCCTATCAATCCTCTCCATCCTCCTTCACCTTGGGGCCTATTTTCTACTATGAAGCTTGCCAACACTCTTCCCATTTCATTTTCTGGAAGGTTGTAAGGAGACCAAGGTAGACTTTGAAAAGCAGCACAAACATAGAGTATTTATGTAACCTGAAATTTGAGTAAATGGAATAAAAGAATGGACAGAAGCCATATGATTAACAAAACTATTGGGGAATAATAAGGAAGTTTTATTACAGAACACTATAGACATGCTTTATCATATCAAGCTGTAGGAGGGCCTGTGCACACCTTATTGACTGCAAACATTCAACTATGGCTTCCTAATGACACAATGACTTGCTTTCATCACTAAATGCACTGAAAGAAAGTAACTGAGATGCTCTTTGCTCCAGCTTTATGGGTTTTCCCTGTTTTTTGGCCTTTTTTTCTGAAGACATGGAGAGAGATCTAGTTACACTTGTATTCTGCCACTCTGAAGAGCGTACCTTTTTCTTTTCTATGTGCCTTTGTGTTAGGAAGCCCAAGTATCAACATGAGATCTTGAAACTGTAGCAGCTATTTTCAGCATCCACCCCTCTCAGTTTTCCATATCTCTGAGGTACCCAACCATCACACATACAAGAAGCCAAGTTACAGCATTGAACTCTGTTCAATGTCTCCCAAACAAAAATGAACATATATATGTGTATAAAATATATCAAGATCTACTTTAAAATTCCCAAGTTCCTAATAGTTTAAACTCCTTAATAGTAGAAGTAAACATGCAGTGGTATCATATGGTGGTTCTTCTTCTGGTAATAAGTAAATACATTATTTTCTCTTGAATAAAAAAATATGGATAACGGCTCAATACCTAACTTTGCCTAAAGCTAGAGACATATTTGATTACAATTCTATGAAATTTCAATTTATATGTCAACAATATTATATGCATGTTTCTTTTGTTTCTTCTGTTTTTAAAGTTATAACTAGTATCTGCAATGCAAGAAAAAAATGCTGTTCATTCTGCATCTGAACAACAGTTCAGTCTGGAAATCTAGTATGTCTAGGTGACAGAAGTGGGCTTGTAAATGTGCTACAACCATAAAACAAGATGGTAGCTCTCTGAAAAGTACACTCCAGACTTCAGGAGCACTTTTTGAAGTGTTAAGTTGCTAAGTTTCTATTGATCACATAAGGCTTTTTTTTATTTTTTCCGTGAATAAGGGAAAAGATTTCTATATAAACTCTCTTTCATGAAGGATGATGGAGCCAGAGAATAGCAGCTTTGTTAGGCAAATCTGTCAGCCTTTGCAGTGACTTTGCATGTTTCTGCAGTCTAACATGCTTCATATTCTTAAACTAATTGGTTTGGGCTCTACAATTCAGTTGGGAATTATGTCATCCACATTGCTGCTTACTATCACAGGCAGCTGATATTACATTTCAGCATCTTCCCAGACCACCAACCTCAGTTTTGCTGACATCAGTTAAGAACGTAAAGATGCATTTATCTTGTAAAAGTTCTTTTTCTGAATGAACAGGCTGGAGTCTGATTCAGCTCTTGGTGTCAGCTTCAGGATCTACCTTTTCTTGCATGGAATTTTCTACACAGATGAATTTCTGCTAGAAGGTCTGAACATAAGAAGTTGTATCCTGTCTCCTGGCTTCTTATTCAATTGGAAATTGGAAAGAGTTCTTTCCAATGAGCTTCTTAATATTTTTTTTTAAATATCTTAACATTTACAAATAGACATAAATGCCCTTGTTAAAAAAAAAAAAAAAAAGAAAGAAAAAATACATTTACTTAATTTAAGAATATATTAATTTTTAGATCTCCCATTTTTAGGTAGGAAAAGGAAAATTTCAGTGCTTATTTTTAAAATCATTGGCTTCAACCAATTTTGTAAAATAAATAATGAATGGAGAACATACTGTTTTTCAAATGTCTTTCACAAGAAAAGTGCTCCATTTAGAATGTAGAAAGAAATTTCAGTGTTGCTTACATTGGTGAATGCTTTTTAAAGTTCCTACAAGACACATATCTGCTTATCTCCTGTTGCTACATCCCCAGGTGGACAGTTTTCCTACAAAACAGAAGCCAATCTGGAGGAGAATCCTGCCCAAGGCAGAGCAGCACTTTATGGGCCAAGCAAACTCCTCTGCTGGTGCGTGTGTTATTTCCACTTCTATTCCCTAAATGCAGAGTTACATTTTTATATGGAGTTGAATGCTATACTCTGAATTTCTCAAGCACTTCACAGCACTATTATTTCAAAGTTGTGAAAACCAATGTGTCATAAGGGGGGAGGGGGGGAGTTAAAAACACTTGTACAGATTGTAATATGGAGAAAACAGCAACAGCTAAAACACAGGCTGCCTTGCCAAACTTCACATGCCAGGGTTTGAATAAATTACATTGTAATTGAGCAAAAAGGCTGGATATTAACAGGGAACATTACATAATGCTGCTAACTGGTAATATACATTAAAGCGATAGAATATGGCATTACACAGAACAGTTTAAAAAGTAAATTGACAAATAATATGCTTTCATTGCAGATTATCAGAAATGAATGGTATTTCCATGATTTCAAGTCTTTTCTTTTTGAGCCAACTACTGGTTTTAATGGATATTAGGAACGCATACAGTATCGGCTGTGAAGTAATTGTTTTGTTTTGTATGCCAGAGCCATCAAGGGTGCTTCCAGCATCAGCTGATGGACTAATTTGATCTATTCAGACTTATTAAAGCTTTGCTTTACCTTAAAGTAAAATAAAACAAAAAATGAGAAATTAAAACTGAGTTAAGTAGCATTAAAAATACTTTCCCATTATAAAAGCTTTTCCTCTCCTTGGAAAACACAGTTTACAGCTTGCAAGTGAAGAAAAAATTTGCAACTGCCTTCAATTAATACAGCCATAAGCATTTGTCTGCTCAGCAAGGAAATTTGCAGCACTAGGCAACTAGAGAAACCAAGGCAAGCACACTTGAAATAAGGCATGATTATATGTTTCAACTGTGGCTGCTAAGAGACAGACACTACCAAAGCAAATATAAGAAGAAAAAAAAGCAGGAGTGGATATAATGTTTACTCTCAGGTACCAATTTCTGTCCAGTGAGAAAATCCAGAGCACCTTGCAGATTACAGTTGTTGTCATAGGGTCTTTAAGAGTTCTAGGAAAATTGCTGCCCGTATGGATATTGGAAAAAAAAATCCCTCTAATTAATTCATTATCTGACTAAACTTCCTGTTTCAAACAAAATGTAGACCCCCTGTTCACAACTGCTTTATCCTTGCACTCCATGGTCATGTCATCAGTTGGCCATCGGTCAGGAACTGCGGACTACCTGGAAGAAAATATTCTAAAATAGGAAGAGGTATCGAGTTCCCAGAAAATTCAGCAATGGGCACATCTGAAGGAAGTGACTAGGAACGCCTTTAAAGGCTTCTTTTTCTCTCCCAGAGAAGTTGGTTGATACAGATTAACTATTAATGAAGTGCTTCTACAGCCTTTACAGAGAAAATCTACTCCATTCTGTTCTCAGAGGGAATATATGTGTGAAAAATGGAATATTAGGAGCTATGGTAATGAAAGTTCTTGATAATGAAATCAGCAAAAAAAGCTCGAATTTCTCCCACTGCAGGTCCTACCTACTATGCAAAGTGTATCACTCACACACTCAGCCATTCACTGGCTTTTGCTTCTTGACAACAAATGCCAGTTTTCTAATTCTTGCTCTGACCAGATAAAGTCTTTCAGATATGTCCTGTTTCAAACTCTTGATGGCTAACCAGTAATACTAAGGTTCAATTCGTAACAATCTTGATATAGCAGTGTGGTTTATTTAAAATGTAAACACATTAAGATCCATTATCTTAAGAAATATGGCTAATTTGTGTACTACATTCTCTGGAATTATGGTTTAAAAGATGCATTTTAGTGGATAATCTACAGCATACTTTATCTTCCATAACAGTACTCATGGGAATTTTACATTCCATTCGTTTTTCTATTTTATGCTCATGATTTAAGTATTCATGCTAATAATACTAGTACTTCAGTGTTCTGCAGCAGTATGTGCTTGAAAGAGAAACAGAAATATTTGCTTTCAGTGTTTCAGATTCATCTAAGCATTAGCATTTCTACATTACCTCATTATTAAGAACTACAGTTTTGCTGTAGGATTTAGGCAGCTGAGTGGAATACAGTTGGAATATAAGAGTTTAGATCCAAAGGAAAACCCTCAAGACTTCATCTAATTAATTTGTTTGTAATCCAACTTCAAAACACTTTATTTACTTCCAGAACTGTTGCTGTCTTTTCTGAATAAACTGCTAGTGGTCTTCTGCCCTGACCTGATGGAGACCCTCAAGTGATACACTCCTTTGTTTAAGTCACTCCATGAGATACAAGTCGCTGATGCAACATGAATGTAGGCAGCAAGACTCAGCTCTGCACCCGCGGGATGGTCACAGGAGAAGAGCTCCCCACCCTACTGCTGTCAGCAGCACAGCAAGGAATTTGCCCACCTTAGAATTGCTTTTGCATTTCAGGAATGCTCAACCATCCACCTTCCCTCCCTTTTGAGAAACCAGACCTTTGCAACATGGTACTTCCCTGGTTTACCACGGTATTACAACAAAGTAAAAAAGAAAAGAAAATATATTGTTAAAATCAAATTACAGCAATGTTATGCTTTTTTTTAGGAGTTGATAAACTTACATTGCTGAATATAATGCTCATATTTGTTTAAAAACTGTGATAACTTTGAACACGCAGAGGAACTTCATTGCAAATGCTACTTTACTCAAACTGAGCCTTCTGATTTGGCATGGCAGTGACTGTGTACAGATCTTGGTTTCTATGACTGCAGTTTTAATTATTTGCCTCTTTTTAGGAGATGCTTTTGAATTCTCTGGATTGATGGTGTACAACATGATATTAACACTAAATATATATATCATCTGGAAGACCACAGTGCCCTGATACACTGGTTTTGGCCACAAAGCTGGAGTAAAAAGTTTCTTGCTCTTATCCTTTTGTCCCATGTATGGCAGTGGAACAAAAGAGGCAACATACTGTGGTTTGCATATCTGAAAGGGAGAGGTTCAGAGTATAGAGATGGTGCCAGGAATGCCCTAGCATAGCTTTTTTTGGAGAAGCATGTGTCCTCAGCTTCATCTGCTTTGAAAACCCAATGACACTACAGATGTGCCTTAAGTAACACGCAGGTTTGAATAGGTCACTGAACAGTTGCAATAGGAATTTGTTTTCAGAAAGCCACTGGGAGTGGAAGGAAACAAGAATAGGAATTTTTTTGTTTTCTAAAGTTTGCACATAGTCCTTTATTGCCACACAGCCCTTCCAGTAAAATTACTTTTAAATGTGCTCTGCTGCTTATAGACTGTTACAAATTTCAATCAATTTTACCTCAGTAACAAAAATAATTGGTATGGGTGCAGAGGTCTAACTGTGAAAGGCAAAATTCAGTTCCTTTTCTGGTTCACGAAGTGCATTATCATCTAGCTGAAATCAGTGAAATATGTGTCAGTTTGCACACAAGCACACTTGCTTTTCAAAGACCACATTGCAAAAAGGCCCTGATTACAAAGAAGTTAATCACCTTTGTAACAATACATAGAAGCAACAACTACACTTAGATTACTTAGTATTGGGCCTATCCTTATTTGTGTGAGCAATTTTTAGTTATTCAGTGTTGACCAATTCTAACTGGTATTGTTGCCTCCTATGAGACTGCTCAAAAATGTAATGGCGCTTATTTATTTTTGAAGACAAAAATAGAGTTCAAATTGCTGGTTTTGTAAGGTTTTTTATTATTATTTTTAGTTTCACATTTTCAGTGCCAATTCACATGCCTAAATGCTCAAAACAGAGTGCTGACAGCTCTTGCTTCCTCCACAGCACAGTACGGTGGGAGACACATTTCTTCAGAAACAATAAGGTCAATCTTGTTCCTTTTCCGAGCTGCCCAAAGTATAATTTTTGCTAAGATTAATATATACTTGTGTGCTGGCTGATCTCATGACTGATTGCTAGTTGTTTTGACAGCTGCAGTCGTCATATGGGCTGCCACTGAAGTCAGTAAAAAAAACCTTGTCACTAACTTCAGTGGGAATTGGAGCAGGAACTTCAGAATCTGCGTTTATGAGTTTAAGAA
Source organism: Forpus xanthops (assembly GCA_032466535.1). Classification (NCBI taxonomy): domain Eukaryota; kingdom Metazoa; phylum Chordata; class Aves; order Psittaciformes; family Psittacidae; genus Forpus; species Forpus xanthops. The sequence continues at coordinate 13,064 of JASSUY010019549.1, read as the reverse complement.
GTCCTTAGAGGCTTCATGAAGCTGAAACATTTCTGAAGCATGCCTTCTCTCCTTATTCTAACCAGACTTGTAATGCTACAAAAGAGGTGTTTCTTTAATCCATGTGTCGACAAAAAAATATCAGCAGACCATCATCGCAGCCTTTGAATTTACTTTAGGTATGGATATTTGTCCCAACAAGGGATTTATAACTCAATAATATTTAGATGATATTTGAACACAAGAATAATGCAGACTTAAATACATTTTTAGGGCGTCATTAAGAATAACTTTGTAGCTGATCATTTCATATTAATGTTTTCAGAATTATAATTATGAATACCTGTCTATTAAAGTCTTTGCTTAAATGAATAGGTAGTATCAAAACTACAAAAAGTTTTGTTTTTCCTTTTGCAATATCTTTGGTTTTGTTTTTATGGCTGTTCACACTGTATTTTTGAAAGGCTGAGGGAAAACATTTAATCAGACAAGTCTGTCACTTCAACCATATTAGCCTAGGATAAACCTTTAGTTATTTCAATTCTGCCTAGCATGAATCACATGCTCTCACTGATGAGCTCTGCTTTCTGTGCCACACAGGGCTTCAAAGCATGGTGAAATGGTATTAGAAGTCATAGTTACAAAAATCTCATTTTCTCCTAATGGCAAAAAAACCCAAAATTACCTTTTTTTTTTTGGGGGGGGGGGCGGGGTGTGCTTTTGTTTTGTTTTTTTTTTTTTTTTTGTATAGGAATAATGAACATATGATGCTGCTTCAGAAAGTAAAAATAATTGTGTTCAAATCTGATTAAAAGTAACTTAATTTAGTTCTCATGTTATATGATGCAAAAATTAAAAGTTAAAAGACTTCTGCACTAACAACTGATGAGGGGCAGAGTAATATATTTCACTACTATTTATTTATTCACTTTATTTTTTTATTCACTTCAATTTATGGTGACTATTTTGCCATTTGTCTACATTAAATTTGCTACTGTTGTGCAAAGAGGAAAGTAGATCCACAGTTGGAGAGAGAATAGCCATTTAATTTTCACATGCTTCAATCCACCTGGGGTAGAAACATCCATCAACCATATTTTATATAAGAAATATGGGTTGATGCTCATGGGCTTGATTTGGGGTGACTGCAGCTGTACCTCCCTGGCACCACCAGGTAGCTTGGTGACATTTTGAGAAAGCATGACTATATTTACCACCAATCCTCAAAAAAAGGGGAAAAAAAGGTGGTGGGGACACAAACAAACCAGTTAATTTAAATCCTGTTTTCATTACTATATGGCTACATGCAGCTCAACTACTGAGTAAAACTACAGTGAGAAACCGGCTGTATCTGACATCAGTGGGCTTATCCAGCCTGGGTATATGCTTATTTTATAATAGTTGAATACACAGCAGGTACTATATTAGTAACAGAGACAACCTACTTCATAAATATGACTTCCTCAAATAAGAAAGATCATTTTTCTCAAATTCAATATTTTCATGCTGCTACTGTTAAAAGTCTAGTGGAAAACACCAGCCACTGACAGCTCAATAAAATTAAATGTATATGATTTCCCCACTTCATATTTACTTACTATAGTAAATATTACGGTATTACTCTTCTAGTATTATATTAATATTACACTAGATTTACTATAAGAAATATTTAGCTAATATTTACTTCCTGTGGTAAACATTAAGTTCACTTGGACCTACCTTAAATGGCAAGCTTCTCTTATTAATATTTTTGCAAGTGACAATGTCTGTACCTTGTCTGTATTTCAGACGAAGCACCAAAATGAAACATGTGCAAAAGGGGTTATAATATGAATATTTCTGTCTGCTTTGTAGAAATTGACAAGTTAATAGACAAGTTGATAAATTTAAATTTTGAAAGAAAAATCATTAGTTTTGTGAAATCTACTCCTAAAAAGCATTAGTTTACAATCAAGTGGATTTTTTGATGAATAAAGTGACTCCAAAATAAAAATGTGAGAGCGCAAAATTGGAACAGAGGTCAGCTGAACACTCTCACTGTAATTTAAACACGAGTCATGTTTGTTTGCATAATTTCTCAATGAAGTCGCAACTGCATATTCGCTTGCAGCCAAAGCACAGATGTTACCATTTAATGAGAATACAGTCTTGCTCTAAGTCAACACCTAAGCTGTTCTCCCATAAGAAATAAGTGTAAGTATTAGAAAGATAACTAATGTCTGTGATGATATACCCAGAACTAAACTCATATTCTAAGTATTCTCAAGTGTCTGGACCTTCATGCTTTGTTTTTCTTTTTTTTTTTTTTTAATCTCATCTTTTGAAATGAATTGCCTAAATATTTTTATTTTAAATATTTTTGCCTGCTCTTTCACAAATGCACTATACACAACAAAGTAGTTGTATACATGAACTGCAATGCTGGTTTTGCTGCAGTCATAATCAGCGCTAATCTTGTTTACTTACCTAATAAAAATCCTAACAGTAATTATAATACACAATAATCCTGATAATGTTCTTTGCAGAACATCAGCTGTATCCAGAGTATTCTGATAAAATTATATAATGAACTTCATAAAATTTCACTTTTTAAGCTGTCAATCAATAAAACATTCCACTGCTGACTTTTTTTTCTTTTTTGTTGTATGCGGAGATTTAAAAAGCGACAGAAAGCTCATGTCCAGGACAACATAAGCTTAAATATGAGAATATACTAAAGGACAGCTTGTCAAAGGCTGCCTATATAGATTTTGAAGAAAGGCAATTAAGTTTCAGCATAAAATGTAAAGGACTCTATCAATGGGTATGATCACTAAAAAGTCTGGATTCTAAAATTAGGTGCCTTGAGTCTTTGCTCGGAATTTAAAATCAGTTCTTTATCTCACAGGCAGGTGACATTAAACGAAGGTAAAACCAAAGCATCATACTTTCAGATACATTTCAGGTTTTCAGTGTGCGATCTAGTCTATTTTACTCTCTGAAGTATATTAGAAAAAATATTATGTAACATTAAACATTATGGTTGAGAAAAAAGTAACAGAATAAACCGTTTTCTAAATGCATATGCATTCCTAATTTAGCAGTACTTCTAGGATATAATTTGATGGGTTTACTGCAGCTGGAAAATTATGTAAAGTGAATTGGAATCCAGTGGAAATACTACATTCCTGGCTGTCATTACCCATTCCTGTTAGCTGAAATAGTGTAGCAGGTTCCAACTGATGGGTTAGGGAAAACTGCACTTGCAACCCAGGAAAGAGAAACTGTATTTTGACCTGGTTAATCAAAATGCTTCTGTAAGTTAGGATGGGCACTCTACAGAAGAGTACTGAGACTTCTCTGTTCTCCTTGGTTCCTAATCACTGCCGTCGTGCTCTCTGGAGCATTACAAAGCCAAAAAGAATAGTTAAGACTACACTGATATTCACACTTTCCACCTCGTCTGGATACAGATTCTGGAGCTGGCAGTCCTGCTGAAAATATGGTGTACTAACTACTCAAAGGTTAGGCCATAATGTAATAATTCAATACTTATCAAAAGATGGTGAGGTGCAACCTAACAGTACTGGGAATTGTTATGTTCCCTGTTGTATCCTGTGAGTACAAGGACCCAAGCACCACTTTTGTCAACCCAGTTAGTAGAAGGGGCAAGCTACAGAGTGAGAGAGATGTTTTCTAGAAACAGCTCAGCATCATTGCCTTGAGACCTTTTTAGAGTCTTTTAGCTTTTATATTCAATATTAGGAGATTTACAGGCTTATCAGAAGTTTCTCTATTGCTTTCAGTGTGTTTGAGATCAGTCCTTAATAAGGAGAGTATATGCTCCTGAAGACAGTCTGCTCTGATGATATTCTTCCAGCCTCAATCTATATTATTTGATCCTAGTACTGTACTCAGCCTTGACTTCCCAAGCTACTGGCTTCCCACTGCAAACTGCCAGAGCATCTGAGTATGGGAAAGCATTTACAGCCTACAGTAATCACTCCTGCTGCTGTACTTGCTGATAACTGCTCAGCCAGAAAAAGTGAAATTGTTATGGAATCACAGAATCATAGAACCATTCAGGTGGGGAAAAACCTTTAAGACCATCAAGTTCAATCATTAACCTAACACTGCCAAGTCCACCACTAAACCATGCCCCTAAATGTTATAGCTTCATGTATTTTAAATGCCTCCAATGATGGCAAACCAGCTACTCCCTGAGCTGCTTTATTTTGAAACTCTATTTTGTGAGGTGCGAAGGCAGCTGGTCAAGACAGGATGACTGAAAGGACAGAAGTATGAAAACATGACTGCTACATTCTAGTAAAAGTTCTATATGTTTGTAGCATTTGCTGAATTATACATTAAAGAAGATACTGCAGAATTCAGCAGATACTGTAGAATTCAGCAGAATCGATCCATCTGAAAGAAGTGATGAAGTTTCCCATGTAATAAATCATCTTTGTAATGACATGAGACATAGCAGAGCAAATTATTTGCAATAATAGTGCTAGAACACACACATACACACACACAATCTATTTACGTCATTGTGATATCAACTAAGTTGAAGCTTGGGTTTTATTAAGATAGCTATAGTAAAGCTATATTTAGAACTCCAGGAACAATAATTCAAACTCATTATCTCACCACTGTACACCAAAAGGCACTATTTTTCTGCTTGTTCTATCCACCAAGATAATTGCATAATATCCACTATGTTCTGAAATGTATTCCTTTCATAAATCCACATTTCACAGCATGATCTATCCTTCCACCTAAGACCATTTCTCAAAATCTTCCTGAATACAAAGGGAATGTATTTGCAGCTGTTAGAAAAACCAGCAGCCTTGCCAAACTGTTAGGGGCAAGGCTGTTTGTTCCCTTTGGACCATTTCAGAAGAAAAGAACACATGTCGCGCTGCTACAAAGTGCTCAACCTGCTGAACGACACTCATGCAATTTGCTAACAATAAATGAACAAGGAACATATTCGCACAGCTTATTAGGATCAGTACTATACAGAGCTGTGAACCTACTGAGAGCCAGGTACTCCCACTCGCTGTGCAATTCTAATGAAGGCACTAGACAAGTAATGAGCTTCTCTATAGCATCAACTTGTCTTAATTACTGCTGAATGGCATGTGATTATTACAGAAACTCTCATACCATGGAAGATCTGGGTTCATTAGAAGTAGAAACCTTTCTTTTCAAACACACGTGCACACACACAGGGTTCGTGTTTGAAAGTTGAACACTCCCCCTTCGGACATGCTGGCACCAAGACTCCTTGGGCAACCTTCATTTGGACCCTTTGTGTCTATACACCATGTCACTGGTATTAATTTTATAGTCATGTAATCATGTAGTCTTTGAATTCTGATGAGATCCTCATGTTTTCAGCCCACACTAGAGACAGCAATCATATAGTAAACAGCTATTTAGTATTTTGTGTTGTTTTCACTGTGTGGCTCATGTCTTACAAGAAAACACTACCCTCATTCAAGTTCAGTAGCACTATCAATGGCTAATTGTGGGCTGCTTATCATGGTGATGTCACAAATATTAATAAAACTATTTCACAATGTGGTGATGAGATACATTCATTCCCCTTTTATGGATATAACTGAATCACAGGGACAAGGTAGGAAATTTGTACGAATTGAGCCTTCTTACACTAGCCTGTCAATTATTGTTTCCAATCAACTGGCATAAAATGAGCCCAAAACTTCATTAAACCTCCTTGGTATGACCGCAGTAAGAGAGGCACATGTGGGTCTTTTGCCTATTCTGGTAAATTAAGCAAGCCCTGGAAAGCTTCTGGCATTAAAGGCAGTTGGCACAGAAAGTCTGCATCCTCACCAGTAAAGCTCTCTTGCCTCTAGCATGGCCCTGGCTGTGGGAATGGTCTCTGGACCATTTTAATGGCAAACCATGCCAGCATGCTTTTGGGAAGGGTGCTGACTGGGCCACATCAGCTCTGGCTGGTTAGAGAAGGCTTTAACAGTTTGCTAGCACAGGCATTTCTACCCCCTGCCCAGCAATGCTCCCAGGCACACAATAAATACAGGTTTTATCAGAAAAATCACCTTGCCTTTTATTTCCTCTTCTTAAAGGCACTTAAAAGTACTTGCAGAAGATAGCTTGCTATATAGAAACCATATAATTTTGCTTATCATTTTTACTGGTGTTGTCTTTACCCACATCTCTGAAAATGAAACACTGCAGAACTGAAATACCCATTGTACAGCATTTCAAGGTAATAATAGTAGATATCAGCTATATTTAAATGGCTTATGACTCTAACACATTTTATATTCTGGATAAGAACAATTATTAATGTAAAAATTTAAAATGGATTGCTACACCAAGCAGAAGATAAGCCTGATTTATTCACTTCCATATTCCTTAAAAAAAAAGGATTGCATGAAACACTTTCCATCTGTGTAACCGCTACATTTATCACACCATCAGAGTGACGGGCTAAGGGGAATCAGAATCCTAGAATAGTTAGGGTTGGAAAGGACCTTAAGATCATCTATTCCAACCCCCCCTGCCAGGGGCAGGGACACCTGCCACTAAACCATGCCACCCAAGGCTATGTCCAACCAGGCCTTGAGTACCACCAGCTATGGAGCATTCCCAACTTCCCTGGGAAACCCATTCCAGTGCCTCACCACCCTTACATGAAAGAATTTCTTCCTCATATCCAATTTAAACTTCCCCTGTTTAAGTTTGAACCCATTACTCCTTGTCCTCTCAGTACAGTCCCTCATGAAGAGTCCATCCCCAGCATCCCTATAGGCCCCCTTCAGATACTGGAAGGCTGCTATGAGGTCTCCACACAGCCTTCTCTTCTCCAGGCTCAACAGCCTCAATTTTCTCATCCTATCTTCATAGGGAGGTGCTCCAGCCCCCTGGTCATCCTTGTGGCCCTCCTCTGGACTTGTTCCAACAGTTCCATGTCCTTTTTATGTTGAGGACACCAGAACCATACACAGCACTCCAAGTACACAATACTCCAAGGAACATTTTAAGGCAACATCCAGATAAAAGTTAAGAATAATGTTCAGTCTTCTGGGAGAGAACCTTTTCTATACATAAGCAAATGTGTGGCTAAATGGTATGAAAATTGTAAATAATTTTTAAGCAAGTATTACTTTAAAAAACGATGATTCCCTCCCCACCTCAGTTCTTAGGTAGGTGTGCTCTTGCGGCAAAAGAAAAACATACATATTATAGTAATACGCATATCTTGAATAGTGTTTAGTATTTTCTTTTGACTTTAATAGCAGTGCTTACTTACTTATTTCCCTTCTTATTTTTAACAGTTACAGCCCTTATTTGACATTTTTTTCTACCTGAATCCTCAACTGTCTAAGTTTGTAGAATCTATGTTATCTCATTTGTAATGCTAAATGACTCAGTTATCTATTTTTTTCCTTTTTTGGGGGGTTTCCTCTTTTTTTTTTTTTTTTTTAATTCCTTGCTATTATCCAACTGAAACTGGTATTTTATACCATGATGAATTTCTTTTTGCTGCGAAAAATAAAAATGCTTCTATGCCATATCTCAGTGTTTTGGGAATGGAGATTTGTGCCCAGATACTTTGTCTGTCTGACTGATTTACTGCTTAGAATAAGAAAATACCTGAAAGAAAACATCTTAAAAGTGAAAACTAAGTAGGAGAAGTTATGAAGAGAAAAAAAAGTAATGTGGGACTTAGGAGAACATTGAGCTGTCTTTGAAAAAATAGAGCGAGAAGACCATGAGGAGAGGGATTGCTGACTTAGAAGCCAGCAATAAGATGTTTAAGACAAGCACTTGTCCAGCTTTTAGATACGTATATGTGTCTATGACTCACTTGATCATGGCCAATCACTTTCAAATTTTGGGATCAAGAATAGCTTTTTTTTCCACAGGAAGGATTACTGGTAGAATCCAGCTTGGTTTATTTTAATTGCTTTTTTTCCTCCCTACCCATTGGTATACATACTAGTAACACCCAGAAATATCGTTTATCAAATGCATTGTTACTATACAGAAGAGAATTTGGCAATTCCCTCATTCTCTGCAGCGTATTCTTAGACAGAATACAGAATCCTTTCATATTTTTCAGCTTTCATATTTTGCAGCTTTTTCTATTACAGTAAATGTCTGAGAATTACAAAGGTAGAGAAGAAAAACTTCAAGTTAAGGATGTGTTAGAGTCTACACAGTTGGGCAATGACAATGCGGTAATAGCATATTACCAGTGGCGCTCCCTTTAGTTTTATCATCATATGAATCTGACATAAATTATTTTGGCACCATATTAATCAGTAGGAAGAAGCAGGTTTAATCTTGCACTGGAAAAAAAATTTAAATTAGGGTTTGGATTATACCCAACATGAGGTTCTTATTAGTCAGTTTTCTGTAGCCTGTTCAGACTAAGTAGAAGTATAAACTCTGGTAAGTTGCTGTAAATTCAAATCTGTTTTGTGCAACAAAATTGCTCACAGGCCAATGAACTTTTGCCCCTGATTAAAACATCCAGATGATTTGCCTTTTATCTCTATAGGAACTATAGAAACTTTTTTTCTTCAAGTGATATCTACTAAACAGTCAGTGATTGATAGTGCTACATAACTTTGAGCTTATAAAGACATCTTAGCCACTGCTGGGTCCCCTTCTACAACTGTTTGGATAAGGGAAGGAGGGAGATGAAGGTGTGAAGGGGGCTGCTCCCCTCAATAAATACTCCATTTCTTCACCCTCCACTTCTCTAGAAGGTTCATTCCTCTGTTTCCGGTTCCACCCTATAAGATCACCAAACTGACCGGAAATCAAATTACTCTTGTGCTGATTTGGATTCAGGTCTGCTGAACTTTTACACTGAAACCACCAAAAGCAGCCTGCATTTTCTCTAAGACAGAGTGGAGAAAAGGTACCTATGCAGAGATGTGAAAGACACTGGCATTAACATTACCCTATGGTTTTAGTATGGTCATAATTAAACTGAACTAGATTTTCACTGGTTGTAAACATGAGGCATTCTTTCCCTGTATGTTTTTCACCTACATGATGCTAACAATTGCTACAACTAAGGAGCAAATCAATTTGCTAGTGAGGAACAGAAAGACATCAAAGACAAAAATTATTAGAGGACACTTACACGTGGCAAAAATTTTTTACTCTTTATCTGAATTTCCAAGGAGAAGTCAAAACAGACAAACATTGCCAAAACTGTTGCCTTTCTGCTGTTACTTTATTGAAAACAGAGAATTGTGTAACTTTAGCACAGTAGCACCTGCGCTTTCTCCACAGTCACAGTTTCACCTTTCTCCTTCTAGGAGAATTCTGAAATATATGCTGGGTGCCATCATCTTTGGCCATAAAAACAGGCTTAGTGGCATTGCTTGTTTACATCACCTAACAGCACCTGAAGAAAGTAATGTAGTACTACAGCATCACATTGCTAGCAAGGCAATTGGACTAAACATAGGGACAAAAAGAGCAGAAACATTTCTAACTGTTTGTTGACTTCATACTGTCATGGACTGTTGTCTTCTTTATCCTGGAAAAAAACAGGATGTCAGATTTTTTAAGGCTACATTTTATCAGAAGAAGAAAATCTATAGCAGCAAAACTAGGGACGTCCCCAAAGGTGTGTCCCATAGTTGAAGCTCCCTCTCACATCTCCCACTACCCTGAAATGCAATATCCTTTGCTGTACTCCATGCATGCCGTGTACAGGGAAAATCTCTAGCTTTTAAACTAGGTGGCACAACTTCCACCATGTGAGTAGAGCAAACCCTACCAAGCAAGGTGGCCAGATCCAACCTGCCTATTGGCAACGGTTTCTGGCTTGCATTTCCATGCCCCAACAGGGCCCAGAGATTGTTTGGCAGAGGGCTCCTTATCATGGTCCTCAGCTACGCCAGAGACCATTCCTGTAGTTGCAAAGACAATCTCATACCAGCAGGCCAAACCACAGCCTGGCACTTACTCATTAGGATAATCCCTTAGGATAGATGTAACCTCTGTACTTCTCAGTTCTCTTGCCCTCCAGGTATTTGCTACACATCATTAACTGCTAATGATGTACTAATCAGGAACTATTCATCTTCAACAGATGAGCCTAAGATCCCATGTCTCTCTCATAAAGACCATAATAAATGATTTTTGGTGTACAATTAGGAAGTGTATTTGTGAGACTTGTATGGAACTGATAACTCCATACATACTTTTACAGGTGACATCTGCTTGAATGTCCAGCCATTTCTGTAGCTTTAAAAGTTGAAGCTTCATAGCAACTAAAAATATTGATGTTTTGGTGGAGTCATGTTTGCCCGAATGGGTGCAATATGCATTTCATTCAGTGAATATCTGTAAAGAATGTGTTGAGAGATATTTGACATGCAAAATGCCTTTCTTCCTCTGAAAATCTCATGAGGTCCCCAGAGTTTTAGGGAAGTTCTTCCTGACCTACTTCTTCATCTGTCAGTGACTTCATGATTTTAAAACTCCAGGCCTATGCGGCTAAGGATTTTAAAGCCTGTTTTAAGAAGTGACATTAGCACTCACATCCCACTGCATTTTGGTGAAACCTAGTGTCCAATTTTCAGGAGACTTTAGGTTCATGTTGATTCAGAGAGGTATCTAGCAGAGAGCATCAAAGCACTTGGGCTTAGTGTGAATTAGGCACTTAGAGTACTTTATCAATTTTGGACTACAATAAGGATATTATCTGAACCTGTGGGAGCCTTCAGGATCCATAGAGCTTACATTGCTTTGAAAATGGAACTAAGGCTGCAATGATGCTTAGGCAATTTTGGAAATGTTGCCTTTCATCCTCTCACACACTGCACTTTTCTCTAACATAGATTTGTGGCAAAAGGAGAATAATCTTTCCATTTCATATTTCTTTACTGTTGTTTTTTTCCCTTGGGCTCAAAAGTAAAATTTCCACTGAAACCTGTGAGGTATCTAACTTTGAAATCAACACTAAAAACATCACACAGAACATAACTGAGTTGCGTGGACTTCTAGAGGCTTTGTTGAAAACATCTCTATGGAAAACATATCATTGTCTATTCACAGTAATTGCAACAAAACATTATTGCTTCATTATTAAATACTAATAGTTTGTGTGCAGTTCCATGTAATTTCTGCACATTTGAGTAGAGTCCTCTGAATTTTATTCCTTTTTATTTATCAAGATAAGGTGCTTCTCACATGTGGTGATAATCTATACTAACATGAAACTATTCATTGATACAGAACATTCTTGATAGCAAGTTGGTGACCTTCTTTCACTGCCTGTATTTGATTACAATCAGAATGAACCTTATCTAAAGTAGGAAAATTCTGTGAGTCAAAGGTGGTAGTGAAAATTTACGTATATGTTACTAGATAGTTGTGTTTCCTATAAGATAAGCTGTGACAATTTCTATCTATACATAAAAATCTCACTGTCATCTTAACAGATGTTGCAGAAAAGTCACATAAGGTGCTGCAGGACAAAGAGCATGTGCTGCAGAAAATGCCAGGGGAGAGGTGTGGGATGACTTACACCGCAAACAAGAAGTTAAAGGAGAAAGGAAAAAGGAAAAAGCCTATAAAAAGAGGAAGACAAAACTGAATGTTGGCTTCTACTGGGATCTGAATTTGTTAGAAGTGGATGGCTGCACTGCAGCCACCTTGTTTCATACTGCTTAGGGAAACCGGAACTGCAGTGCTGAGGGAGCACCCTGCTTCCAGTCACGTTGCTCACCTGCTCAGTGCCAAGAGGATGCTCCCACCATTTCTCTTACATATGTTCTTGTCACAGCACTCCATCATTCCCCCCAGTTATGGATCGTGTTGCACAGTCCTAGTGGTCACTGCCTATCCTGCATGCCCTGCTACTGCGGCCATCAACACAGCACTGGGAAATGCATTTACATTTAGTTTGCACTGGCAGAAGTACAGATGGAAGTTGAGAATAATGCATATTGCCAGTCCGAGAGTGACATTTTATTTAACTGACAAGAAAATGCACAGGGGCTGGTGGGAGCTGTACCGGCACTGAGATTTGAGCTGCAGCTATGACAGTGTTCAAATTTTCTCTTATCCCAGCACAATTGTTGATTGGCAACAGCTCAGACTTAACAAATAGCATAGGGGTGGCACAGCTGTTCCCAAATATTAAAAGCTATTGCAGGAAAACCTTTGCTTTTGCCCTGTTGGTAGCAACACAAAGTTCGTTATGTGCATATACACACATACGTGTTTTTCATTATTTTTTACTTATTAATTTATATATAACAGGTTCACCTCTTTCACTTCAATTAAGATCTTTAGTATTCTCTAATTAATAAAACACATATAAACACATTAGAAATTTTTGTAGCTCTGAAAGTAGATGTAACACTTATTCAGTCTACCTTATAATTTCAATACAGCAATATTCGTTAAGATCTCTATTAAGGAATGACTTAAAACAAAAGAAGTAATTTGGACCCAAATATCCAGATATGTAGAAAGTGCTGGGTTAGTAGGATCCCACAAAACCAAAACCAAATCCAAAATTGCATAAATGCATATTAATCTTAGGTCATTATATGCCTGGGAGCACTAGAAAAACTCCTGTCCCACACTGATGCATGTCCTGCAATCTGTGTGCTGGGACACACTGGTAAGCATCACAGCTGTCTAAGCAGAAGGTACAAATAAAGTCAGGTTTGATTAGGACCTGGAGGCATTTAATTATAAGGCAGCTCTCCCAGCAGGATCCATGCGTCAGGGACTTCTACCAGCCTCCATGAGAAGTCCCATGTTGGCTTCTCTCCGAAGGGTGGCTGCCCCTGCCTGCACATCATGAGCACAAGGGGAATTAAATCTGTCCCTGGAAGACCCATCTTCTGGATGAGTCTGCTGTTTAACATACCAGAAATGTGAACATTTTCACATGAGAGAAGCCCTGCGGAGAAGGACTTGGTGTTGGTCGATGAGAAATTGAACAAGCTGACTTCAGTGTGTTCTTGCAGCCCAGAAAGCCAACCATATCCTGGGCTGCATCAAAAAGAGCGTGACCAGCAGATCGAGGGAGGTGATCCTGCCCCTCTACTCTGCTCTCGTGA
>JASSUY010019548.1:2540-12823 GCA_032466535.1 Forpus xanthops | reverse complement strand
CTATTGCTGATACAGGCCAGGATGCTGCTGGCCTTCTTGGATGCCTGAGCACATGCTGCTCATGTTCAGCTGTCAATCAGCACCCCCAAATTCTTTTCTGCCAAGCAGCTTTCCAGAAACTCTTCCCCAAGCCTGGAGTGTTGCATGGGGTTGCTGTGGCCCAAGTGCAGGACCCAGCACTTTGTCTTGTTGAATCTCATACACCTGGCCACAGCCCATGGATCTAGCCTGCCCAGATCCCTCCACAGAGCCTTCCTATCCTTTTACACAGAGGAGGAATAGGTTCACTTGTGGTCTGGTGGGGAGCATGGCGCAGGGTGGGATCTCACTTGTGTGTTCTCAGGCTGTCTTTCAAGCCAAATCTCCTAGAACTGCATGCTTAAGCAGGCATAAAATGCACACTTCCTGTCCCACATTGAATTATGATCCGCTGTGGTGCCTCTCTTCTTGAAGGCTTGTCTGCAGAGCATTGCCACCCTGCAGAGCAGCTAGCTGTTGACATTGGACCTTTAACCTGGGGAGCAGCAATGCCTGGTGATACTTGTATTTCAAAACACGGTGGATCACGTGGGTGGGCTGTTTTATTTGCACGTGGCTCTGTTTGTGTTTTCTTGTGTTAAATACCTAGGAAACTGCATAGATGTATGTACATAAATTGCACGACAGGTTGCCAAGAGCTAAAAGTTGAGTACTTGGGAGTTAGGTAATGCCAAAAACACTCAAACTCCCTTGTGTGTGCACATTATGAAACAGTCTTGAGTTACAGGATCTCGTTACTCCTGTTTCCACAGGACAGACAATACTAGGTGCTGTAAACTGGATGAAAGCTCCATTCCATGTCTATCCTGGCACCATGACAGGAGTTAGGGACTAAAACTCAAAACACCAAACAATGAGGAAAAGGGTAGGGCTTGGAAACAGGTGTAATCAAGAAAATCATTTGGTTAAGATACTGTACCTTCAAAGTGTTCAGCAGGCCTTCCCATAAGCATCCTGATGGCAGGTTGTTTCTGTCTCCATATTATTCCGGTGTGCTTTAGTCTACCCTGGGGACTTAACGCTGAAAATTGTAATTATGACAGGCAATAAGATTCACCACCATGGGAGAGAAGGGAAAAGACTTGAAGAGACAAAATGTGTTGTGCTTTCTGCTTCACGCTGGTGTTCCAGAGGTGTGGGAAAGGGAAGGGATTTCGTAATACTAAATAGCAAGAGTTATGTGACAAGTCAGCAGTTCTACCAGGCTTCTCTTCCACCCTGGCGTGGAGTATCAAACTCCATACACTTTGCAAGGTTCTTATTATTTATTCCAGGGAGCACAGTAAACCTACAGTCCCCAGGCATGTGTAGAAGTCTGCTACATAGTAACACTTTGTTGTTATAGTAAAGAAAACCTCTTTATCTATAAAAAAAAGAAGAAAGAAGAAGAAGAAAATGGAAGCAGGAAAAAAGACAGCAAACATAGCCTAAAAGTATCTTCACTTTGCCAAAACTTCATTCATAACAGTAAAAATGTGTTTATTAATGTTGAGTTAACTTCAAAAAAACACCGAGGACTGAGGTAAAATGGGTGTCAACTAGAAAAATAATACAGGAACAGAATAGATGAAAAGTATCCTCAAGGTCAGCTTTTGGACATCTGTTGTTCATAACATGTGTCTATATATAAATATAAAATTACTTGGATGAGGGTGTTGAAAACCTAGGCAATATCCAGCTCTGGTTTCCGTTTGTTCACTCTGGAGTAATTCCACAGACTTTAGTGGAGAAGGTCCAGATTTACTCTGGTTAAAAATGGAGAGCAGAATCTGATGGGAGAGCTCCAAGTTTACAGATGATGCAGAAACTGGAGGATGAACAAATAACAAGAAACAGTATAGCCATATTCCAAGGGATTTGGATTATACTGATATTTGGAGCCAGCAGATGGCAAATGCAGTTCATTGTCAAAATGATGAAATAATGAGGCTGAATTCAAGAAGACAATCTAGGGAATAACTGCTACATACAGCAAAGGTCTCATCATAACTAGAAAAGAGATTATGGAAAAATGGAAAAATGGTTGAAGCACTCATCCTGTTGCACAGCTACAGCAAATAAAAAGATCTGTGAGATACTGTAAGTGCTGTTGTAGAAGTACAGAATATTAAGGAAGGTGCACAGTAGTCATACAAAGGCACTCGGTAGGCAATTGTCTCCAGTTCTTACAACCAGGGTGCAGGAAAGCTATCCAATTGTTTTCCTTGCTCTGGGAAGGCTTAATACTGATCTGAGCAATGCAAGTTAGGATAAAGGATGCCATGGTGTGGCCTTGTCTCCACCCTTTTTTCCTGTACAACTGCTGGATTCCAGTTGATCGGGTGGAGATGGGGAGCACCTCAGTGATGCACAAGCATTGTACAAGCCCACAGGAGAGACTGCGAACCCTGAAGTTTCCTCAGAGAATAGTCTTAGTTTAACAGTTTGCCTTTCCTAATTTCATGATTCTACTCTTTATAGTAACTAGACCTGCCAGGATCACTTTGGAGCCAAAATGCTGGTGTGTTGAAATCACACCTTCTGTGGTGATGCTATTGATTTTGACTAGATGAGCAAGAGTGCGGTTGAAGGTTTGATTTTCACTTCAGCTTTGTTCTTCCAAGAGCAACCTCCCTTGTAAAACAACTCCTGCATGTTTCAGTGTGCATGACTTTTCTAATTTGGCTACGATTTTTTCTCTCTCCTTGGAAGTTTTCTGAGTGAGGACAATCCTGGACCATACAAGACACTGTCAATTAAATCTTACCCAGCCCTTTCCTAGACAGCAGTCGCCTTATTCTCACTTTGGCAAGCAGGTGAGCAGGGCTGAACACTGCACCACCTGTACAACCTTCCAGCCAGGGGGGTAGCTTTGATCCCAACAAAAGAGTAGGCGGGGAAGAGTGCATAAGAACACAGTGTACACAGTCACACTTACAGATCAGCTGGAGTGTGCCAGCCATGTGTCTAAACCCTAGCATTTTATAGAGAGGTCTCTTTGCTCTCACAGTGCTGACGTCCTCTCTGGCAAAAATTTTCCTGCCAACCCTTCTCAAAAATCATAGCAGACATCCAACATTCAAAACTGCAGAAGGATCTGAAAGTTAGTGCTGAAAAAAATAGACAACCCAAAACCCAATCATCAAAAAGATTTTTTTAACCCTAAAAAGGAAGCAGGGGGTGGAGAGGAAGGCCAGAGAAATTCTATGAACTCATTTTGAGATGCCCCTATTGCAGTTACTTCTGTGTGAAAATGCATGGGTACGATGTGAGCCAGTGCAAAGCCAAATGGGAGAGATTTCTATCAGAAAAGTCAACGATCAAGCAGTTTAACAGTCAGCATTTCATAGATTTAAAGGTCAGTAGGGACCATTAGCTCATTTAGGCCAAAATCCAATAAAGCACACAGGCTGTAAGACTTCATCCAATTACCTCTGCATCAAACCTATAGCTTTTATATTCCTATAGTACATCTTACTTTAAAGAAGTATGTTCCACTGGACAGACACTTTCACCACTGAAAGCTGGAAATGCAACAGTTCACAGCCGGTCACTCCACATTGAGTCTGAAGCATAAAACAGGAATGTGCAAACCACAGAACTCCAGGATACACAGACTAGTGAGGACTGAGGGAACAGGGAGCAGAGTACAGTGACAACTGGGAGGTGAATGTGTTTTTCATGGTTGGCGCTAGAATGAAGTCACCTGGGCACATAACTGAGTCTCCAGAAAGACAACATCCAAGTAATGAATTACAAGTGGTAATTCTGCTTTTACAGTGGTATTTTCAGATCTTTGACAACTTCCGTATCTTTGTCTGTTTCAGACAAAAAATGCCTATCAGACAACAAACGAGTTTCTAAATGAAGAACAGACTACTTTTTTAGTTATCTCTTCTATTTAGTAGGTTTCTTCTAATATTTCCATGTTAAAGAAAAGCTATGGTCATGTTTTCCAATTTAAAGAGCTTTTGTCAATCTGGAAACTCAACTAAGAAATAGATATGTGTTAAAAATGTCTTTTGAAACAGAGATGGGCATAATTTGCTGCAATATTTTTCCTTTGTCTGCAAGGCAATCAAGAACAACATTATATTTCACAAGAAAATTGCTCTTTAATGATAAGTTATTTTTAGTGGCTAATTATTTCAAAGAAAAGCGGTGCTTTTATGTCCTTTATGTATTGTTGTGGTTTTTTTTTTTCTTCTTTTCTTTTTTTTTTTTTAAGGAAGAATGAATAGGAAAATTTATGAATACTTTCATATATTAAAAAAATTCAGTTTCGCTTCTGTTAAAATACAAGACTTTATACATAGAAGGGAGGATTTCCAGCTAACATTAACAATAAAAAGTCCTCTGTACAATTGGCAAAAATCGGGAATATGCTGAATGTCTTGTCCGGGTTGCAGGAGCAGGACTGTATTACACAGGTATTCATACTCAGCTCTAGAAAAAAATATGCTTGGTCCAAGGATCATACTGGGATCATGCAAAGCACGTACACAGATTATAGGTTTGACTGCATGTCTCTATCCGCACCTCTGAACTCCCTGTGAATACACTTGAGCAGAGCTACTTGTCTCTTAACTGTATGTATGTAAAACCTGCCTAAACCCTATCTTTTCTTTAACACATCACTCTGCTGCCAAGAACTTCCTGTTGCTGGAGTTTGGCCCTTCCTGGTCTGACAGAGTTTTCTGAAGTGTTTTGTGGCTAACAAATCACCAGCTGCTGCATGATAATATTCTCCAGGCTCTGTACCAGCTCTAGTGGTAAGATCAGAAAAAAAGTGTGGAATAGGAGATGAAATGGGCAAGTACACAGAAGGGAGCTCAGAGGGATGCTGACACCCAGGGAGGAGGTTTAGGCTGCAGAAAGGAGTGGAGAAATGTGTGGTGGAGGAAAAGAGTGACAAACATGAAACAGCTGGGCACACAGATGTGCCAAAACTGAAAACCCAATTGCCCTCTGCCCTGTGCATCTAGAGAACAATGGTCCTGAGTCAGCAGCCTCAGCAGGCAGTGGCCTCAGCACTCAGAACACATTTGGGCTGTGCCTTCAGAAGGGCAATGAGTATGGATGGGGGGAGGAGCAGATGTAGCTTGGTCTCCCACTTCAGGCTGAGACCACTGCTTCAAGGAGAACTTTGCAAATACTATCCCATGAGCAACAGGAGGGGTTTCTACTTGCTGAAGCACCTGCATTGCCCATCAGTCACAATTTGGTACCTCCCTCTGGCAGCACATTCAGGAGCCCCCCTTTTCCAATGAGTTCATGTGTTTCTGCAGTCATTCTCCAGAGGCTGGAGGTCTTTTCTGGCTCTTTGCTTATGGAAGCAGTGAGTTGAATTAGCTCACACCATTCATGCCTCCTAAGTTTCATCACTAACTGTAGCTCCTGCAGTCACTCAATGTGTACATCCTCTCTGTACTTTCCTCTTGGAAGTCAAGACTGGCATTACTAGGCTGTGGTCTCCGAAGCCAGCCTCCTTGTTTACATCAGAGTAGCAAATCTACTAAGGTGGTCAATTAATTGAATTGTGTCTGTGGCCAGTTTGATTCATCAAACTAAATTCTTAATAAAGAATAATAGAAGATGGTGCTGGCCATAGAGATTATTTGGTTTCCAGGAAACAGCCTGTGACTGGGAAACCAATATGCTCAGTGCTGAGTGCCAAATTGCCAACACAATTCTCCTGTTTCCTCCTGCAGGCAGCTAGCGATAGGCCTCTGGTGAGCTTGGCAACAGGAGGAGCTGCCGTGAGCTCCCCTACCTTGTCAGATTTCCAGTAATGTGTCAGAGCAGTTGACCCCTGGATGACTCAGCCACATCTCAAAGGGGAAATGCCTGGCAGGAAGATCATGCTGGTGGAGAGGTTTTAACAGCTGGGAGAAGAAGCGCTGTCACTGCAACAGCAGAGGAAAGGAAGAAGGGGAAGAACAAGTAAGACAGTATGAACTGGCCTACTCAGAAACCAGCATATGAAGCTCAGGAGACAAGGGATGTCCCTGTTGATGGTGTACTAGGGTTTTCACAAGTCAAGGCTATCACAAGAGCCAGGGGGATCAAGCTCTAGATAAGCTACTCTGTAAGATGAGAAATGTTGTATCCTTACTCACATATTTTCTTATGAAATCTGGTTAGACTATAATTTCAGAAATCATTGGCCAGGTTCACCAGTAAGCTGTCTGCTTTGCTGCTGCTCCAGGGTCTGAAACAAGACATCAAAGTGCCTTGTCTGAGGAGAGCGTGTGTGTGTTGCTTTATGCAGCCAGAACAGCAACAAAGGAGACGAAACATACCAGGGACTCCAACTCCTTAATGCCTTCTCCAGGGCGGAACATGTGATTTATCAGAGATAAACAGCCGGTACCATGAGGAGAAGTACTGCTATTACAGACAGGCTGTTCATGAACCACTGCAGCTATGGAGCCTATGTTCCCATCGCTTCATGTCCCATAGGTAAAACATAACCTCCCTCCTCCCTCCACCCCATCACTGAAGTCTTCTGCACCACTCATTTGACACAGTATCCCCAACAATTTCCCATCTTTCACACAGATATCCTCTATCTTCAGCTGCCTCTGTGGCCTTTTTATGTACTTGAGCATTTGGCTTGCAAAACCAACTTGAGAGACGAGCAGAGACCAAAACAATGACTATCCCAGTTGTGAGCAGTGGGACACACTCAGCAAACCTGTGAGCCTTGCATTACATGTGTCTATCCCTTTCCAAATGTCTCAGTCCTCTGGGCCACCTCTGGTGCCCTTTCGGCACAACTTGACTTGCTGAAATTCTCACAGACTTAACAAAGATCCTAGCCAAAGTCACCACTAAGTTCATACCCCCTGAGAAAGAAAACAGAAGTCCCAGAATCTCTTGAGAGGAGAAGAGCCATGTCACTGTCAGTGGTAGTCTTTACAAAGAATAAGCCACAGTGGTTTAAACATCTGTGATATCTATTGCTTACACACACCCTCTCTTTTATGTCTCAAACTCAGGTGGGAGGAAATTCTCCTATCCTGAAATATAAGTCACTTAGATAGTGGTACTGATAGCCAGATCCTGCAAAGGCAACAATCATAGCAAAACCTCTCTCTGAATGTTTGGATTTCACTAAGCCAAGAAAATGTCCTATGATCTGCCTGTCGCTGGTGTGAGGTTTTCTAATGTCTCTGAGTACAAAACCAGGTGCAGGTGTGCTCCAAGCAAGGGTCTTCCACCCGCCCAGACTGAGCATCCAAGACCTGTTTCTTTCTCTGGGCAGCTATATGATTTAGTACCCATCAGATAGTCTGCATACTACTTTTGAAGAGGAGCTTTGGTCTGATCAGGACTTGGACCAAAGGCATTAAGAATGCAGAAAAGAAAAAGTCATTTCCTTAATTCTGGCAATTTACTTCTTTAGGAATTAATGATAAAGAGTTCAAAAATACTTATACCTATGTTCGATATTATGACCAGGAATAACTGCACTGAGTTTAGTGGGACTATTCACAAGATTCAGCTTACAAATGTGTATAACTTTGAATCAGTACCTTAAACTATGTAATCATCAGAAGTGCATTATACGTATGTTGTAAATCTGTGCATGTCTTCCTCATCCCAAATATATAAACCTAAGTGTCATTGTCCACTCAGTCAAGCAAATTTTGCATTTTGTTGTGCAGAAGTAAGTTCAGAAAATATAAAATGCTGTCTTAATCCTCTTGATCTTCTCCGCGATTTCCCCTGTGACAGACTCCATGATTCTGAAAAGTTTGTAGTTCAGTCCTAAATACTACTTCTGTCACTCTTCCAGGATTAAACATTTCCCTTTACCTTTCCCTTCAGACATGCCATACAGGGTGGGCAGCCCCTAAAGACTGTTTCTCTCTTCACAGTGTTTAAAGGCTTTCCTTCCGATTTGAATTCCTGTTTTCTCCCAAGCTGAAAGAGAGAAACCATTGTTACTCAGCAGGCATTCGAGCCTCCACTGCCACACCTAAAAGATACGCTGCTCAGCCCAAGCAGCAATAAACTGATACCCAGAAGCATCATGTTCACCAGGGATTGATCCCTGTGTCTCATGCTTGTTCATGCGAGAACACAGTGACTGTGGTTTTCATTTACTCAGCTTCTTTGACTCTCAGCATCAGAGACTGTCCAGCAGAGCACTCAGCCCCGTGCATGATTATTCTGCTATGTAATGAAGCTTTTCCCTTATATTTTAATGTGTTGGAATATCACAAGTCTAGTTGTATTTCCTTGTATTTCCTCCCAGCAACAGACTGGGTAACAGAAAGCTGCATGAATACTGCAGTGCTTCATAATGCTCTGACCTCAGTTTTTGCAGATCAGAATTGTCTGGGTTATCATGCTAATGTAATATAGTGCAGGGACATTAGAAATGCTCCAAAGATAGAAACTGATGGCCAGTCTAGTCCAAGGACTGCCTACAGCAGTGGCTAGCAACCAAATGTTTTGGGGGAAGCAATAAAATATGCATAATATTCCTTTCATTGTAAGACTCTTAGGCACAGGGAACTCCTGTCCCAAACCCAGCTGCAGATCAGTTTATTCCCCAAATAACAAAGCTAAGTACCCCACAGAAGAGTTATCCCAAGCAGTGTAATTACAAATGCAGATTGTTTCCATGTAAGGGATCTAATCCCTTTTTGGAAGTCTTACTGACAAGTCTGCTTCTCTGCATGGCAGCCCAAATTTAATTAGGCTTTATGCAAGGGGAATTCCCCATCAGCCTATGACTGCCTGTCTCTTAATTCCATCACCTGCCCTCCTCTACCAGGGTGCACAGAAAAACACTCAGGGGTGCATGGCTTGCTGTCTCCCTTGCAAAATGAGGCTCTAAGATTTCTTCCTGGGGCTGTACTTTCACTACCCATTCCCTGTAGGTTCTGTGTCCCAGGATGCTATACAGCACCTCTTTCAAACTCCCCACCATGGCTTTCCATAGCTCCAGAAGAACACAGACTGTTCAGAGATCACATACCTACTCCTCTCCCAGGGCCAACTTTCCTGGGCATTTCTTTATCACTTTGGTCTTTCCCTGAGTTCCTTACTGAGAAAAACAGACATGGAATGGGCCTTTAGCAGGAACTGAGGAGATGCCTGTCACACAAGAAGTCTCAAGGAGATGTTTCTTGCTGGAATGAAGTTACCCAGTGGTGTGAGTGGGGAGCATGGCTGAACTGGGCTGCTGGTGTGGTAAGCTGTGTTGGAAAAGCTGCCCAGGATCTGGAGCTTTCTAAAGACAGGCAACATGAAAGCATGAAGTATTTTTTGATGAGCCTCTCTTTTGACATTTCCTTGCAAAGGTGACCCTTGTTTGCACTCTTACC
The DNA here is from genome assembly GCA_032466535.1 of Forpus xanthops. NCBI lineage: Eukaryota > Metazoa > Chordata > Aves > Psittaciformes > Psittacidae > Forpus > Forpus xanthops. Next base: position 3,464 of record JASSUY010019548.1, on the reverse strand, counting down.
CTGCTTCAAAATTAATTTTGAAAATATAATGAAAATAGTTGTATCAGAATGCAGCATCTCAGTAAAGGCTGCAATTCTTCTCTTCAGCGTTATCATTTTGCCCATCACAATGCCATGCAAGTGTGCCAAATTCATCATACCAAAAGCTCCAGCTTGGCAGGAATAAAACTCTTCGATAATTTTCATCAAAACTGGCATCTTCCTTTGGACTGTTTCAATCTAATCAAAAGGGCATTTTTTGCAGACAGCTGTTCAGTCAGAACATTTTCAACCAGCTCTAATCAGACGTTTAGCAAGTAGCTTCCAAATACACTCAGGAGACTTTGGCACTTAAGGCCCAGTGCAAGGTTGAGGAGTTTCTTGCTTCTAGAACACCTGGTGCTGGTTTGTGTTGTCACGTTTCTTCTACTTAACATTCAGGAGGACCAATAGGTGACAAAAGAAAAGCAGAAAGCAACCCAAAATTTGAGGGAAAGGGTCTAAATATCACCAAGGACCAAAGCTGGGGTGGAACTCCACCTGAAGCAGAGCTGGTTGCTATAAAAAATAGAATTGGTAACGTGACCAAAGGGGCACAAAGGAAGAAAATTAAACTCTGGAGAGAACAGTGAGTCAAAGAGGGATCATAGGTGTTGGTAGTCAGTCAGCCTAGGGAAGTCCCACCACATTCAGCTATTTTGCTGGCCAGGAAACTTCACAAAAATGTGTTAGAATGAGAAAAACACCCCCAGCTGCCAAGACTTTGCCAAATGCCTGTGTTATCAAGCAACCTAATTCTAAACTGACATCCTCAGTGCCATGGACTCAGAGCAAGGAACCAGAGATCATGGAGCTTGGGTGGTTTAAAGCATTTCTTCTCATCTTGCTCTGTTCTTGTACTCTTGCTATCTTGTTTCTTTTTTCTTTTCCCCAACAAAATGAGCA
>JASSUY010019547.1:0-14757 GCA_032466535.1 Forpus xanthops | reverse complement strand
CCTCATGAAGAGTCCCTCCCCAGCATCCCTATAGGCCCCCTTCAGATACTGGAGGGCTGCTATGAGGTCTCCACGCAACCTTCTCTTCTCCAGGCTGAACAGCCCCAACTCTCTCATCCTATCTTCATGCAGGAGGGCTCTAGTCCCCTGATTATCCTCGTGGCCCTCCTCTGGACTTGTTCCAACAGTTCCATGTCATTTTTATGTTGAGAACACCAGAACTGCACACCTAAAGTATCTCCCATTATTTCCAAAGTGGAGGGTAAGTACGTCTCCCTCTCCAGGTCCTTAGTCCCACACCCATTCATATGGTGCACAAACCAGTTTGGTTCCAGGCTCACTCTGAAGCAAAACAAGAAGTTTGTCTCTTAAGAAAACCTAGATGCAGAAAAAGGCAGTTTTCTTGAGCACCCAAATGGGCAATATGGATCAGTAGCGAACTCAGATGGATACCAACTCTACCTCAGCAAGCAATGCATCTGGAAATGCCCTTAAGGTGAATAACACTTGTTCTGTGGTTGTGGCATGAAAATGCTGTGAAAGGGCTGCAATACAACCCTTTTATTATTTCAATTGAAAAAAAAAAAAAACAAAGAGACAAAGAGGGAGAACAAAGGAGAAAGAGAAAAAAAGAAGGTAGCAAGGGGAGGAAGGGAAGGGAGAAGAGACTGGAAAAGGTTAGATATGTCTTAGGTTGGATTGGGGTTGGATTTGGCCCTTTTTGTCCCCTCCTGTGCTATGAACCACTTTTTTCTCCCAGGATGCTCCCTGTCTGTACACAGACTTAAACTGGAGCTGGAAATATGTGTTGTTCTGGTGGCCACAAAGAAAAATATCAAACCAACAGCATTGGTGCCCTTTTCTGCACTCGGTATAGGCTTAAAATAATCATGTAAGTAAAAAGGAAATATAAATGTTTACTACTACCTTCAAGGGGATAATGACAGGGACAAAGTGCCATTTATTTCTCTGTGCCAAACATGCCAGCAGTGTTCCCACAACTGTCCACAAAGAGAGAAAGTGCAGATCTGTAGAGATTCAATAGCCCCTTCAGGAGGTTTAGGCTGTTATTCAGGCTGGGCTTAGGGATGTCAGGAGAGAGTGTAGCATTTCTTACACAGTATTGTGGGGATTGCAAATTGTATAGGCAGTATTTGGGTACAAGGTGAAAGCACTAAAGCAAAGACAAAAGCAGGATTTTTCATATAAGAACTGGAATAAAGTAATACTTATCCAGTGTAAGAAGCAACCCACTGAGGCACAGCAGTAGCTCAGGATGCAAACATGCAGGCAGTAAGTAAATCTACTGGTGCAGAGTACTTGGAATAGCCTATTCTCAACTGCTTTTACTAATTCAAGGAAATTGTGTGTATTTCAAAGATGGAAAGTCAGTGATTATTAAAGGCCACAACTCTCATAAAGATTACAGGAGGGTCACTTACAGTCTGATAAACTTCAATGAAGAGCCAGAGGGGTTTGTTCTTTTGGACTCAAGTGCAGCAATACTGAAGCTTTGTGCCTTTGAGAAAAAATGGTAAAAGACATGCAAAGTTTTTACTTTGATAATCCAGGAAATACCAATCCTGTAAAACAGTGGCCAATTTAAGTGACTAAAATCTAAGGCTACAGATTTCCTTAGTACTCTGAAGAGCTCTTTTCACTTCCCTGAAGCAGCCTTCCTAGAAGATATCATAGCTTGCCAGTAAAGATACGTATTTGATCTGGTTTTACAAAAACATAGCATATCTAACATCTGATTATGTGTGAAGAGTGTCAGCAGACAGGGGAGTCAAGTTGAACAGCTGACATTCAAGTTATAATTTACATGTGTAATCTCTAGTCCATGTTACCTCCCCTCTACAACAGGCAGGTGAAAAATGCTGTTGAGCCACCTGAGCACCTCTTTGGAAAGCATGCACAGCCAGATATTGATCTGCATTTATCACCATTAAGTAGCAAGTTGGTATCAGTGAGACGGCAGTTGTCACTGGCTGAGAACAAAATGTCTGTAAGAATGGAAACCCATATCAAGAACACTGAGGACTTGCAGAAGTACAGAGAACCATATAAGACCAAGCCATAAAAACCCAGTATGATTTAGAGCCTGCAAACAACTTCTCAGCTGAGGGAAGTGCAAGGGTGAATCAGCTATCACAAAGAACTTGATGCCCAAAGGTCTGTGCTGTGGTCTTCTGCTTGCCCAGGTACATAGTGGAGAGGAGGTGGAGGACGTGAACATCTTTCAGTGCTCCAGATAGGAGGATGGCAGTGGACCTGCTGTTTTGCTGCAAACTGAGAACAGTGACATTTTGAAGATAGAGGAGCCTCCATGACACAGTGTGTCACGAGTGGACCACCCATCCCTGATTGTAATAGGGCTGGTCTCCAGAAAAGCCCATGGGTAATGCAGGTCCAAGAGTCAGTAAACACTATCTGCAAACTGAGCTGCTGATGAGCTATGTTGTAAATGTAGGTAGTTTGTGTCCAGTGAGGCTTTATTGGAAACTACATTTTTTTCTTAAGCTTTTGCTTGACAGGGTAAATTTAAGTTAGAGCAACCCTTGGTATGGCGATATTAGGGAACAGACCCTGTAGGAAGCAATTCCACAACCACTCTAGCAGAGAGTGAGGAACATCATGGCCTGAGGTGAATCGTCCCACTTCAGTTATGATCTGAGCTTTAAATTCAGGGCAGGCTTTTCAAATAAGCATGGCAGTCAGTGAGAAACCACAGCAGTGAGGGGAGAGGGGGCAACAGGGAGGGGTGGGAACTTTGGAGAAGAGAAGCAGCAAAGCAAGAACTAGAAGCAAGGGGCAGATGGTATAAAGCTCTGTGAATGGGGAAGTGGGATAATGCAAAAGAGGAATACAGCAAGTGGGGACAGTTTGCAGCCCAGCCAAGCTGAAGCAAATAACTCTCTCCCTTGCTGGAGGCTCAGCACACACAGAAAAGGTCGCATAGCCCCTCAGGATTGCCTGAGCTATAGCTCACATAAAATAAATCCTATCAGGGCTGAGGGTAATGAGAATACCTGATGTGGCCATGCCCTGCATACACAAAGAAATGAGCCCCTTGTTCCCCCTAGGAAATTATTCCCGCCACTGCTGTCTGTGCTGAAGGATAAGCTTCCTGCTCAGCTCCCACTTTACTGTGAAATGCAACCACCATTTCTGAAAGAGCCTTCTCACCCTTTTCCCATCCTCACTGAGGAAGCAGAACCCCACAGAAAGAGAGGGAGAGATGGGGCAGTCCTTGCTGCTTTGAAACCATCCCACATGGGTGCTATGCAAACCCAGACCACTCAGATCCAGTGCCCAGGGCACTGGAAGTCTCTCAGAGCAAAGCTGTCTCACTGAGCAATTCTTTCCCATTAGCATCTTCCTCAAACTCAGTAAAGGGAACAAGAAACCACAGATGAGTGACTGCCTGCACTCAGCCCTGCTGCACATGCAGAAGAAAACTCATGTCAAGAGCACCTCTTGGTGGTGTGAGAGGACATCAAAGCAGAAACAGACCTATATGTGCTCAGTTTGGGGTTATGGGCCTATTTCCTGCTGTTGCTTTCTCTTTCTTGCAGCCTGTACAGCTGAGAGGTTTTACTGTAGCAGGTGCCTGTTCTCAGACTTATTACAATGTGTGTCACCCTAACCCAATTTCTCATTTTTAATAATTTAAAAATGGTGGAAAGAAACACCCTAAAAGCCTTTATGTACATCCCTATCATCCTTCTTACAATGGCACTGGTGGAGGAAGGATGTTTATAGATTCACCCCAAAAGTGAGATTGGAGATACACCTTCTTTCCAGGACTTATGTAGCTCATTGTTGGCAATATAGAACTACAGTGCCTTTGACACAGGGTTCATCCAGACATGGGGTCTCTGCAACACTCAACACCACTTTTAGCTTGTCTTCTTCTTCCCTAGTTCCTTCCACTCTGCCAGTCACACAAGCTCAGACGCCAGACTACAAGGACAAAAGTGCACACTGGATTCAGTAGGTCAGTGGTCCTTGTTCATCCCTGCCAACCAGGTCCTACTGTGCTACTGGTCAGTTTTCCATTCAGTCTCCCTTAGCCTGAAACCTGTCCCAAGCCCCAGTATCCTCACACAACCGTGGCTCTGTCACAGGTAAGACTCATATTATTCTTCAGATCTCCCCAGCTCTTTTCCCCTCAGTCTTCATCATTCCCACCCCGGATGTTCACTCTCTGTTCTTCCCACCCTACTTCTACCCAGCCACACAAGGGTTATTGGAAATCTTCGGAGAAAAGATATGCTGAAAACAGAAATGTTCCTTTGGAGCCAGATACACTTGCCTTCTCTTCTGACTTAGTCCTGTCTCCTGGCATGCTGTATTCTGCGGCTGCCTGCCCTTTCCAACTCCTCCCTTTAATAGTCTTTGTCACTCGCTTCTGTCCTTCTCTGACCTGTATTCCTATGTCTTGTTCCTGCTGTCGCTTGCAGAGGAGGCAGTGGGTTTCCTTCCTCCCCCTTCCCTACCACCCACAGAGGGAACACCTAGTTACAGCTGGTCACTTTGTGCTTCTGAAATTGCCTCAAGACTTGGAAATGTTCCACAGTTGAAGGTTTCTGGGCTGCAGCCAGTGCCAAGTGATGGATTGGAGAGCAGAGCTCTCCTCTGGAGCAACAACAACCTCCCATTGATGCAGCAGTGCAAAGGTCACCAGCCTTTGGAAAAACACTTTCTCCCAGAGTTCCTTCCTTCAGGAATATCCCAGCTGGAATCCCACTGTTCTTGGTCTAACTGGCCTCCTGGCAAAGCCTGGAAATTCTAGTTAATCCTGTATCACCACATCCCTTCTATGGAATGCATCTCTTGCCCATCCACTCATCAGTTCAGGCTGGAGCACACAGATGTGCGCACATAGGCAGTTTTTCAGGCTTAGCATTGCATGGGAGAAGACAGAAGAGTAGGCAGATTCTCGTTTCAAGAAGGGAATGGCAGGAGTAGGGCCTCCTGACATCTTTCTGCTCCTTGTCTCTTCCTTCTTAGGGTATTGCTTGCTTCTTTTTCTTGCTGCTTAGCTCTACAATTCTATTTTTGGAGGACAATGAGGAAAGGCTGAGAGAGTTGGGATTGTTGAGCCTGGAGAAGACAAGGATCTGGGAAGACCTACTGTGGCGTTTCAATATATAATGGGGGCTTATAAGAAAGATGAGGACAGACTTTTTAGCAGGGCCTGTAATGACAGGACAAGAGGTGTTGGCTTTAAACTAAAAGAGGGTTGATTCAGACTAGATAAAAGGAAGAAATTTTTTATTGAGAAGGTGGTGAGGCACCGGCACAGGCTGCCCATAGCAGCTGTGGCTGCCCCATCCCTGGCAGCATTCAAGGCCAGGTTGGATGGGTTTTGGAGCAACCTGGTCTAGTGGAAGGTGTCCCTGCCCATGGCAGGGAGTTGGAACTGGATGAGCTTTAAGGGCTGCTCCAACCCAAACCATTCTATGATTCAATGACAAGATGGAAGAGGTCTGGTAGCCACTTCCACTGGCTGCTTTTGTACAGAAGTAGGAGAAAGGGTGGGTATGAGATGCTGGTTTGCAGGGCTTCTCTCATGCACCACTCCTGACTCTCACAGCACTGGAAACGTACATTAAAACAGTTCACTACATCCCTTGATGGACTTGCTCCACTTCATGGTGAACACAGAGTTTCACACAGTACTTCTTTGTATTAGTAATCTGGGCAGGTGGGGAAGTGCAGCAAGACCTTATTGCCACCAGAGAGGAAGGACAGAGATAGCATGGGATTCCTAGAGCCTGCTTAACTTCCTTGTTCAACCTTCACAGAAAACACCATTTCTGATGATGTTTCACCACTGACACACATGGGCCCTGGGAAGACATGAAAAAACATTGCCCTGTATCACCCCACTACTCCTACTTTAGATTCTCTTTCCTGCCTACATCCCCTCCAAAGTTTGTATGATAAAGGAGGAAGGAGGAAATCCACCCCTCCACTTTCTCATCCTGCTTCTAACCTTTATCCAGGTCCCCTGTAAAAGCAGTTTGGTGCCCTCAGCCACCTGGGGTGGATCGGAAATGGGTGAGACACAGGGGAAGAAGAAAGATGTTACAGCAATCATCCCAACCATGCAGTCACGCATGCCCCGCCTTCAGCTAACGGCCTTGGCCGCACTGTTGCTTCTGTGGTGGGAAGGGAGGAGGGACCAAAGGGTGACTGTCAAATACAGTTCCCTCTTCCACTTCCTCCCTCCCTCCAACCTGCTGCTCACTGCAGCACAAGGGCTGAGGCTCAGATCTGCCCATCTCTTCCCGCTGTTTGCCTTGGCCTGACTTCCCTTTGCCCCAGGTGCCAACCTCTGCCACGGGTCCAGAGACATGCAAGCCATCAAGTGTGTGGTGGTGGGAGACGGGTAGGTACCCAAAGATTTGCTGCGGATGCTGGGAGGAAGTGGGGGTGACAAGGGGTAAGAAAGAGGGTGCCTGCTTGGTGAACCTTCCCCAGCTTTGCTTCTGACCTTCTGCACACTGCATTCTCTCTGTCTCACTCTTTCCTCCCCAGGGCAAGGGAACTTCCTCTGGGGATGAAGTAGAAAAGGACATTTTGAAGGGCATCTGCCAAAGGGGCATGGAAAGTGGGTCAGGTCTGTCCCAGCACAGGAGGTGATGATGTTGCTGCCAGGTTCAACCTGTACGCAGGAGTCAGATTTAAAACCTGACGAGTGCAAGCGCCCTCCTGCAGGTGAATGGCTCCTTGAAAGCCATCTGCTCACTGGGACCGACAGGGACAGGGCACAGCACTATGATCCTGAATCTCTGTGTTCAGCATGTTATCTCTGCATCGGAATGTGGGGGAGAGTGTTTGGCAAGGGGTTTCTGTGGGCACAAGGAGGATAAGCTCTTTGCATTGAGTATATGCCGCTTTGGGAGTGAGAGGTAACACAGCTTTGCCTTTACAGTGTGATGGTGTCACTGCCCATATCCCGTGATCCCTAGAAATGGCCTGATCTAAGCCATCAGTAAGGGAAGCAGTCAGCACTGCCTGGGGCAGAAGGGACAGGGCTGCTTCTTGCCCTGTCAGATAAATAGATTCAGGGAAGGAGAGTCCACATTGGACATGGAGTAGGTTAATTCATTTCCCATCGAGGAGCTGGCCAGACTGCTATCTGGGGCAGCTACCAGGTAGCAGATGAAGAGACATTTGCAGCAGGCCTGCTCCCCACAGTCACTTCCTCCTTCAAAACTTGCCTGGGGAAGAAGTCATCTGCAAACATAGCAGTACACGTTAGACATATTCTCAGGGGTTGGAGCAAGGGGATGGGGAGAAGGGACAAGGAAGGAGAGAGCCCTCAGTAAAAAACATTACCTCTAAGAAAAGTCCTCTGAAGGCTTCAAGCTAGAGCTGGGTGTTCATCTGTTGCCTTGTTAACCCTGCAGTTTCCCCCTACACATTACACCAACTCTGTAGCCATCCCTCAAGGCAGCATTCCCCTCATATCATGGCTAACCCCACAACACGTCCTGCTCTCAAGTGCTCTGACTAAGACTCCTCTTAAATGTCTGCTGTCCCGTCATTTTGCTTCTCTGTGCACTACACCTCCCCTCTCACCATCTTGCAATGCAGCAGTCCGGTTATCCCCCCACAGCTCTGAGCAATTGGTCCACCACCCTTCACCTCCCTCCCAGCCATATCAGCCTTTCATCGTCCCGTGGCTCAATCTTAGCGACCACAGGACCTTCTGCCATTACTCAGCTAAGCCCCTTGGTGTTGCCCCATAGCCGTTCTGGCCCTATATCCCACATCTCTGTCCTATTAACACTGAGCTCAGCCCCAGTAACCTCACATCTTTTCTCAATAGCTTGGTGGCAACCTTCATCTCTTCACTGACCCTTTGTGTTCCCCTCTGTTCCTTCCCACTAGTTCAGAACCATCCCCCTGTTCATGACTGACCCACCCGCAGCCCTGCAGATCTCCCTAGTCATTACCTGTGGACCTTCAGGAAGCCTCCATAGCCCTCCCTCAATATCTCTGTGATAAAAGGGAAGTAAGGAAGCTGGGAAAGAGAAAGGACTGGGAGAGGAGAGTCTAAGAAAGGGAGGTGGGAGAAGAAAGAAACCAGCGTAAGAGCACGTTGAAGAGCTTTGTTTCTTCCTTACCTTCCCCACAGAGCAGTGGCCAAGGCCCATGCCTTGTAAATAAGGGCAAGGATGCTGTACCTGTTAAGGGCACTCAAAAAGGCAGCACTGCAGCTCTGCATCAGGGGACTTTGCAGGTACAGCTGAGATGGTTGGAGCCCCCCCAGCAGCAGGACTCCAACCTCTCCTCCAGGAAAGACATCCCCTCCCATCCTGTGGCTGTGCTCAGTGGCTGAAAAGGCAGGTTGCTCTCACCACCTCCATTTTACATGTGCTGCAACTGAAACCTGGTAGGACTTTCCCAGGCCACTCAGACCTGAGGAGCAGCAGCACAGCAAGAGAAGAATTCTACTTACCACTCTTGTCCTGGGTGTTTTATCGTCTTCAGTTTCTCTCTACCTGTTTTCCACACCACAGGCTACAGCTTGACCACAACACCTTCTTGATAACCTTATTGCCTCCTTTCCCACCTCCCTCACACCAATGCTGTCACCCAGTCTGGTCCATACTGCTACCCTGGCTCGTTGGCACCCTGCTGCAGCATGGGTGTGGGGAGGCTGAGGACAGAGGAAGCAGAAACACCACCAGCAGCCTCCGCCAGCCCCAGGGAAAGGCACTTGATAGCTCTCTACAGTGATGCTGCAACCCACTGCAGACAGGCAAGATTGGAACCTGTTGTGGCTAAACCAAGAGGAGGTGCTATCAGTCCCTGGCCACAGTACCTGCAGAAGCAGGGAGGGGTGCCTGTGCTCAGAGGCATGTCATGGCACTCCAGCAATGAATCAATACACCTATCCTGGCCGTGAGCGCTCTGCACTGTGCATGCACTGGAAAATGGGCTCTCACCTCCATCTCAGAGTGGATGTGTTTTAGCTGAGTGATCTCTGTACCAGACTGTACAAACAAGCTTTTGTGCTCAAAGACAACATTTCTGGGTGACATCCTGTCTTTCTTCCTGCTGGTTTTCTAACCTATGCCTATGTGCTGCCTGGTCCTGTGAATGCATTTCTGCTTCCAGGGGCCTCCTGACAGGGCTAGCTTAGAAGTGTGAAAGGATTGCCCCATCCTCATCTCACCCTAACAAGTTTGCCTGCATTACACAACTTCCTTTCTCTTCCAGAGCTGTGGGGAAAACCTGCCTCCTCATCAGCTACACCACCAATGCCTTCCCAGGAGAATACATCCCTACTGTGTGAGTAAAGGAATAAACTGGTTGTGGGGTGGATGGGAGGCATGGAAAGCAGGATGTAAAGGGGTGCACACAGAAGGCAGGGTTACAATGTCCGTGCCAGCAGAGGAAGGGCTGCCAAACCGGCAAAGGTGCCTCTACACTTCAGATCTGTCACCTTTCACCAGAAGCACAAGTGGACTTGTAAACACCTTGTATAAATGGGATATTTGGGAGAAACAAACCAACCCAAGGGTCTATCTGCCTGCTAAGTTTGTACATAGTTTACACATAGATGGGGTCCTGCTAGGCAAAACAACCAGGCACAAAATTGGCCTAGACCGAAGATAACGCTGATGGTAAGAGTGCAGGGTTCAGCTCAGTGCCAGAGTAGAAGCGCTATGCAATCCAGCAAATGTATGCATGAGGCTGGGACAGACATGCAGACTCTTAGCATAAGAAGCAAGCTGAAGGTTGCTTTAGTTTGAGTGGGCAGATGCATTTGTACTTCTGAAGTGCATGGGATTATGTTTGGGGATGCACACCATACATACTCATACCACACCAGGGAGATGTGGAGTATGACTATACACTTCCTGAGGTGGGAAAAGGAGCTAGGCACAGTATGTCAGACTGCCAGCTCAGATTCAGATTCCTTGGGAAGGAAAGGTGCAGGAAAACCTTAGTGCCACTGTTTTCTCCAGGCCAATTTGCAGGGGCATTAAAAAACATAACTGTGGCAGCAAGAGCCCTTTTCTCAGAAACTGGTTTGTGGAAGGACACCATCCCTTCAAGCACATAGCCATGAAGTGGCTATGCATTTTGTGTGTCATGCACCATTTCTCCTCCTGTCTGAGGCTTGTGTCTGGAGACACAAAACAGAGGCCGTTGTGGTCCTGGACTGCATAGCTTATCTCACAGTAGTGGTTTATGCTGTGAGCACATTCACAAGTTCTTCGTGTTGGAGCAAAGGGGAGGAACTCTTCTATTGTTTTAATATATATTTTTTTTTTTATGAAGCCTTTGATCCCAAACATGCAATCCTGATAACTGTTGTCACATATTTCACACTGAATTGTCAAAGAGTATGAGGACACACCTTAGCATATTGTCTTCAGGTTCAGTAGGGGTGTTGAGGAGTAGCTCTGAGGGAGCTACAGATACATGGCTTCTTCTTCATTTTTAAGAAGAAAGAAGGGGTTTAGAGAATAGAAGAAACACAGGAACTTGGTTAGAGCAGCAGAGTTGTGGGAAGGATACTGGGGAAAGAAGTGGAAAACTGAAGGTTTTATGGATCTGCATGAAAGATGGCAAAGACAGAGCTGCAGCCAGGCACCTGCCCAGGACGGATGGGAAGGAGGTTGATGCTGAGGGAAAAGTCCATAATCCTCATAGCCTCATCTAGGTGAGCTGAGAAGAGGAATCATCACCCTTTGCTCCTGGGTGCACCTAGCAAACCCCCAGCTACAGTACTGAAAGAGCTCCCTCTTCTCCTGTTTGAGCTATGGCCTATGTCTCTGAATTCCAGGTTTGATAACTATTCCGCCAACGTGATGGTTGACAGTAAGCCTGTAAATCTGGGGCTATGGGATACTGCTGGACAAGAGGATTATGACAGGCTGCGGCCACTCTCTTACCCGCAGACGGTGGGTCACACTCTATGTCCCTCTTCCCTTGCTCCTCCATCCAATATGCCTTTGGCTTCCAATGCAAAAAATCAACATTTGCCATAAAACAGTTCCTCTCTCCCTTTGCCCTTTTTTGAGAGTACCTCTGTTGATATACAAGTGCTTTGAAAAATGTAAAAGGCATCTAAGGATATTTTGGAGACTTTATCTACTGGTGCGACTTAGGAAGAAAACCCCAGGGAATAAAAGAGCCAAACCCTCCTTTTATTAAGTTAAAGTGGCTCAGCGAATTTAGGAGCTGAAGCAGGAGTTCTTACATTTCTGTGAACCCTACTATTCTGGCTTCTGCCTTTTAAAAGAGATCTGATGTGGAGACACGTGTTTGATCTGCTGATGCCTCGACTAAGCCCAAGCGTCTAGCAGAACAAATGGATGCCTCCACAGATGCTCTGTTCACCAGTTTTTCACCACATTAACCGAGTGATTTTGAATTTAAAGATCACCTTCCCTGCAGGATACTGTTCCATACAGTCTCTTGGCTAGCTCAGAAAGATGCTGCTGCCTCAGGCATTTGTCTCAAGGTTTCCATTGTAGCCAAAAGGATTAGGAATTGAAGGCACTATTTGCGTTCAGCTAGGTTTAGCCACCTAAAAGCCAGACACCTGATATAAGCTATTTGTGTAGGCTCCTTCTATACTTAGTGCAAGCAGCTGTATTTCTCAATAAAGTGCTTGCATACACCCTGGGACACATCCCAAGGATAGGTGGAGGAGCTGTTTTCCAAGTGCTTTACCTCTAATGGTTATAGAAGTATGGAAATGAATTGGCTGGGCCTGACACCCTTATTTTAGCTATGTCGGGTGAAATAAACACAAAGCACAAGAGCTGGTTTGGTTTGTTTTTTAATGGAAGTCACAATTCTGCCATGCCCAAGAGAAGCATTTATGTGGATAACCAAATTTCTACCTCATTTATGTCCTGCATGTGCACTTTTGGGGCTGACCATAGCTCTGTCTCAACAACAGGCAAAATCATTCTGTCCTGAAAGTTTTCTGGTGTTCTGTGAGAAATGAGCAGGATGCTGCCAGGCCATTTCCCATGAGGATGAGCATGCCTACCACAAAAACCCCATCCTCTTGGTTAAACATTTGGCTCTTCTGATAATGGTGGCTATGGTTACCATGAGTCAGGGGAGTAAATGTCCTTCTTCCCTCTAGAGGCAATTAGCAGCATTCAGGACTGTCATACTGGGAGATTGCTTTCCCTAGCATGACTCTGCTGCAGAGGGAACATACTGCCCACCCAGCTCTTCTCTCCCCTTTTTGCCCCCTTGTCATGCAATCCCATGCTCTCATCCTAACTCTGTGCCATGGTTGTATACTTGCAGGACGTCTTCCTGATCTGCTTCTCTCTTGTCAGCCCAGCATCTTATGAAAATGTCCGTGCTAAGGTGAGGTGCAGTATCGTGGTCCATCAGGGGTTGAGAAGGGCGAGACTGGTGGTGCTTTGTGGGTGAAGACTGCCAATGGGAGGTCTGGATTCAGAGAGGTACTGTCATTTTTACATCAGTCAGAAGGAACTAGAACATCAACCTTCTTCAACATGTCTTCTCTGAACCGTCTTAAAGAAGGTGGAAAAACCTATTAACAGGCTAGTATTCATCTTGCTGGGCTATTGAGCTGTGTGTGAGATCACCAGCTTATATTTCAATGTCATCTTTCAGCCAAGACAGCACAAACAGGACTAGTCCATAGGATATGAGAAGCAGGTACCAGAGCCTTTAGATGGGAAGTGATGGAAGAATGAGGAGATTGAAGGAGAGAACAACAGAGTAGTTCCTTCCTATCACTTTCAGGTTCCTCCCTGGGTTTCAGAGAGCCATGAAGGGTTGAGGGCAGCTTGTGCTTTTGCTTAACAGAATTTGAACCAGAAGGCCCAGCAACAAGGGCTGGCCTGGTCCAGGCCATAGTGCCCACTACTGGATGGAAGGGCTGTGAGGAAGGACAGGGCGTAAGCTATCTTGCTGCCTCTCTGTTTCCTTTGTGCATGCCCATATTGGTGACTTCTCACGTCTTTGCCCTTTTGCTGTCTTGCTAGTGGTTCCCCGAGGTACGGCATCACTGCCCTAACACTCCCATAATCCTTGTGGGCACAAAGCTGGATCTTCGTGATGATAAGGACACCATCGAGAAGCTGAAGGAGAAGAAGCTATCCCCCATTACATATCCTCAGGGCCTTGCTCTGGCCAAGGAAATTGGTATGTTCTTAGGGCAGCATTTCACCCACTGAAAGGAGAGAGGCAGAACATAAGGCTTCCCCTCAACTTAATGAGGCTTTCATAGAGGTATCTTCCAGTCGTATCTCTGAGGCACACGGGGAGACACGTCAAGGACCATGGAACAAAATGCATGTCAGGAGACTCAGGAAGGAGATCTGCTCCTTGAGAAAGCCTCAACTCCTCAACCCTGTGTCTTCTGCCTCTCTCCAGCCACTATCGTAAACATACACACAAATATATGCTTGCATGTTCCCCTCTCCTTTTACTCTGCTATTTCTACCTCAGCCAATGTTTTTATGTGAAAGCTGCAGCTGCTCTGTGGGCAGAGGCCTCTCCTCCACATCCGGAAAGATGTGGAAGAGTGAGTTTTCTAACATCTCTCAGGAAGAGCTGCAACTGCAGCTTCCTGCCCTGACTGACTACCAGGGCACATATATGCAGTCCCTGGTATGCATGTCTCATCTCACCACTCATCTTAGGGGCGTCAGCTCCCACTTGTTTTCTGGGACATGCACAAATGCTTGTTACAGGTAACCTGTCTTCTCAAATACAGCACACAGAGGAAGGAGAGAGGGTGGGAAACAGCTTGAGGGAGGAGTTTTCAACCAAGGAGTTCGTGTCTGACCAGGATAGCACAGCCAGCTTCACACGATGGCTCTGCTCTGGCTATGGGGGTAGAGAACAGGCAAACACTGGTCTTGTATGGCTGGCAAGCATTGCCCTGAAGTGTGGCCTGGCTGAGTGAGAGGAGTGTGTCCTGACAATGCTTAAGGGTTTTGATTGCCTGAGCTGCATGAGATATCTGAGATTTTGCAGGCACAGAGTCCCAAAAAGGAAAATACAGTGTGATCTGAGATGCCACAAGAGGTGCTTGAGGCCAGGCAGTCTGAATCACACTTGAAGCCTGAGGAGACTTGAGACCTCATATCATGATGAGACTCGGTGGTGTTCAGGTGGCACGTGCCTGAGGACACTGCAATGGGCACTGCGAGGAGGAGGGTGTTGTGGCTGTGAACTGGTGTGAGCCAGAAGTGTGTTGGTGATGCATGTGCATCTCTGTCTGCTTGGTGCGATCTGTGACATTCCTCCTGCACGTTTCTCTTGGCAGCAGACCTATGGGTAACCCCATGGCCTATGCCAAGTTCCCTTCCTCCCTATTACAGCACTTGTTTTCCTCCTGACAGACTCTGTGAAATACCTTGAATGCTCAGCTTTGACACAGCGTGGCCTCAAGACAGTGTTTGATGAGGCAATCCGAGCAGTCCTCTGCCCGCAGCCCACCCGGACAAAGAAACATGTATGCAGCCTCCTCTGAGCGAGTAAGTCTGGAAGGGACCCCTTGGAACCACACCAGTGGCACTTTCCTGCTCCCAAACCTGGGCGGTCAGGGCCACTGGGTTCCTATGACCTGCTGTGCCTGGTGGGATCAGTCATCCTTACAGAGAGAGAGGGAGACAGAAGTCCTGCTTGGGGAAAGGACAGGACATAGAATCATAGAATCATAGAATAGTTAGGGTTGGAAAGGACCTTAAGATCATCTAGTTCCAACCCCCCTGCCAG
>JASSUY010019546.1:0-76004 GCA_032466535.1 Forpus xanthops | reverse complement strand
TTTGATTCTCCTTCCCATCTCCCCGGGACTGGGGAAGAAAGAGGGGGAAGTGAGTGAGAGAGCGACTGCATGAGTTTGAGAGCCTCAAATCACGACAGATATGAGGAAGAAATTCTTTACTGTAAGGGTGGTTGAGGCACTGGAATGTGTTGCCCAGGGAAGTTTTGAATACTCCATCTCTGGCAGTGTTCAAGGCCTGGTTGGACATTTCCTTGGGTGGCATAGTTTAGTGTGAGGTGTCCCTGCCCCTGGCAGGGGGGTTAGAACTTGATAATCATAAGGTCCTTTCCAACCTTAACTATTCTATGATTCTATGACTGTCTTACAGCTTTTACTCATAATCATATTTTACCATTAAACTTCCTTTTTTCCCAGAATTGTGATTTGTTATTAAACTGACATTTGCTACCTTTCAATGGAGAACAGAAAACAAAACGACAAAAAAAAGAGCAAAAAACTAATCAAATCAAACAAACAAGTCCTATATTCATTTATTCCACATCTTGTTTTCCACTTACTTCAAAAGCAAGTTCTCAGGCTGTAATGGAATTTCCGTTTGTTCAAAATAGGCACTATATTTACTTGTTGTCAGTCAGTCTTCTTTTTGGATTTGTAATGTCATGCTCCAAATCTTTCAAGTTTCTACAATGGCAGTTCTCTGGCCATTCTAGCTTGGGTTTGTCAACATGTTTCTCCTCTGGTTGTGATAATTTCTGTATCCTTACTTCTGATTGACAATCTCAGTTGCCTTCTTGTTGATGATCACCACCTTTTAAAAACTGAGGATAAACTTTCACCTTGTGTTGGAGCCATTCCTAGATTATTTTAAACTTTGACGGAATTTTAGCTGTATATTGGCCCTATAGCTTCTTTGCCTCTGCTCTTTTTTACCTATGAGATGTTACTAGATTGTTCCTTACAGACTTGATATCCACTCACAATGTTCTGATTGAGATGGCCAACTACCTGGCAGTTATTCTTTATGCCCGTTTCTTGTCCTCCATTCCTGGTTTAGTACAGACTTCTGAAAATATAGTACTTAGGATCTCAAGGTGTTCAGGTCAGTATCTGTGACCCTGAGCTCCCTAGTACTTGTTGCCAGTAGGCAATAACTTTGGAATGAAATGCCGTGAAATTTCCATTGACTGAAGGTAATGCTTGAGAATGGCAGTGATCAGGAACTGTAGGTCTGATGTCAAGGAATCAAGGAATTCTTAAACCAGAAAAACCTTTTACTACAAGTGAGAAGTTTGTAGTGATTTGTTGTAATGACTATACTCTGATCATTTATTCATTTCTACTGAGCTGATTGCTGACTTTCTGGACTTCTGAGTGCTCATAACTAGTTTTCCTTCTTAACTGTGGAATTACCCCAACTTTGTACTTCCGTTTGTCTATGTCATTGCATCCAGATCTTTTACCACTTCCAAACTCTTGACAGTTTGCCATATACTAAGAGTAAAAAGTAAAGATTGTTATGTGAAGGGGAGGATGAGGGATAAAGATGAAGCTAGGTATAAATTTTCTTGCATTTAACAAAATAGCTGAGATAACATATCCATTTTCTCTTCTAAGGTAAATATTCAGGGAGATTAAATGGCTATTTCTTTAGTCCAGATTAAAAAAATACTAATATACGACTATTCCTGGCCTGAGGTAAGTTGGCAGTGATACATAGGATAATGCACAGAAGTGATCTATGATTCATTTAAACAATGTCTAGTATTTTACCAATTCTCGTTGTCCACACATAACCACTCTTGATTAAAGATCCAGTTCTCATCAGTAAATCAATGACATTGTTGGATTAGAATTTTCTTCATAATTTGCTGTAAACCTACACAATGTGTAAATGAAGTAGTAATTTATTTGAGGTTTGGAAGGCAGATTTTAATTTCTACAAGATTTAATTTCAGATATTCAGAAGTACCCATATGACCAGGATCTATGCTATTTTGGAAAAATCAGTTACATGGGAGCCCTGTGCCTGAGGAAATGCAGCAGACATTTTTAAAATTGAAAATGGAACTGATTATTGTAAATGACATAGTTGCTTCTGAAAGTGTGTATTCTAATAGGTTGTGGTGTGCTGTAGCAGAAAGATTTTAATCAGTCTTTGAATATGATATCATATGTACAGCTTTGTCAGGAATAATTCAGCTATTCCAAATGCGTAATACATTTATAGTGTACCATCATACATTCCAACCTTCATACCCTCATTTTCCATTTCTGGGCATCTGTTTCTGGATGCATGAGAGGTTTTAGACATCTGTGGGTGTCTTTTACTACTCTTCTCTCTCCTTTTTTCTGAAATATCCAAATCATTTATTCCTCCTAGTGCTGTTAAGTCTGAATGCTGAAAATTACATATTTTATAATTCCCCAGAAGTACTTTAAATATAATTTTCATTGCTCATAGTGCCTGCTCCTTTCTATGAGCAAGGTACCAGATTATCTTCTGCTGTTTTGCAGTGCAAATTCTTACAGAGGGAGGAGGAGGGAAGCAGTATATTTCTTACACTGGATATAAAGATTCTTTTCACTTTAATTATTGTGCTTAAAAGTGAGCTATAATAAAAAGTTTGATGAAACAAAAACATTTCCTCATTTGTTGCTGATCATTGGATTAACCATCCTGTATATTTCACAGCAGGAATAACCAGTTCGAGTTGCACTCCACTTAATAGTTGGTGGACAGATGCTTAAAGCCTTCCTTGTTTTTATTTACTATCTCCCTACATAAATATTTGTTGCTCCCCCGCAGCTGCAAATGAAGATGCTATAAAACTGAACGAGACACTAAGAACCCAAGACAAGACCTTGGAGAAGAGTCTTCCAGAACTGCAGAGTGAGGCTGACAGAATGATCACAGAGTTGAGAAGTAGAGGGCTGAGCATGCAAGAAGGAATAGCTCAAGATGAGTTAAAGTGAGTAGAGACCTCAGTCTTCAACCCCTGGTGATAATATCTGACTCTTGTAAATGTTATTGTCATCTTTTCCAGCCAAGTTTTCAAGCCAGGGCTTACAGAAATATAAATGACAGCAAAGCCTAACACTTCATATCTGTTAAATATAGCATTTGCATTTTTGGAAATGCTTACTTATGTGGAAAGCAATCCCTAGGAAATTACTTCTCTGCTGCACAGGTGCCAGAGACTTTTCTAATCAAATATTAAGCAATTTGTCTCGGGTTTATGTTTAGCTTCTGCTTCAGACCTGATGAATGGCTTTTGTACTAAAATGCTTGTCTAGAAGCAGGGTTTTTTTTCTGCAAAACTAATTGGTCTAATAAAAAAAAAAATCTGTCTGCAAAGTTTATCTAGTAGCATAGACATTTGAAAGAATGTATTTTGCCATATAAAGAATAGTGTGGATCAGAATATTCCTACTCTGTGGCACAGTCAGAAGCCCAGGGTTTGGTTATTTGGTGATCTGTAAAAATAAAAAAATATGATTCTATGATTCTATGTAATTATATCGGTAGCTCTTTGTAAAGCATTTTTCAAGATGCTGAAAAATTACCTGATCCAGAAAAATACTTGGCTTAAAGTTAAAATTCTGTTAGTCTGTTATTTCTGTGTCAGTCAGACCAGGCATATTTGTAGAAGTGGGCTTTGGTTAGCATTTCACCAAAGCAAACAGCTAGCAGGTAAGCCAGCTGAGCAACTTTGTGATCCCCTGAAGTTGTGATGTCTCTGAAAACCGTCTGGGATAGAGGTATTCACACCTGAAAATGCCTGTTGTCAGGTGCGTGCATACTGTAAGGAGATGTAAATAGAATATAAAATTAGCTAAGAATTCCAAGCACTATAGAATCAGATTTGCCCTGATTATCTTACACTTTATAAATGAGATCATTTTCTGAAAACCCTACTAGTACAGTATTTCTTCCCATCATTCTGAAGGTTCTGCTTTCTGTTCCCTTGAGAAAGGATATATTGCAAATTTATTTTTCAGCACCATTTTATTGCTTTTCCTTCTGATTCCACTGTGCCTCTTCTATGCCTTCTCTACTCATACGTATAAATAAACTAGGGAAAAGTAAGGAAGGAAAAAATTAGCCAAACCTTGGAAAGTGCTGCCTCCAATCAAAGGGAAAACTGGGGGGAAGCCTTTCAAACAAGATGTTCTTAGTGTTCAAATGCTACAGCCAACATGAACCTGTCAGACCAGCATGAAATGCAAAAGGGTTCTGCAGGGAAAAAAATTCTCCTCCCTTTTATGCTTCTCAAAATACACAAAATGAGTATTTTCATTTCCTGATAAAGGTATATAATTTATATTAAGAATATGTGAATATACTTGCTGATTTGATACCACATTTGGAGTACCATGTGCAGTTCAGTCGTCCTCAACATAAAAGGACATGGAGCTGTCGGAGCAAGTCCAGAGAGGGCCACAAGGATAATAAGGGGGGTGGAGCACCTCCTGTATGGAGACAGGCTAAGAAAGTGGGGGCTGTTCAGCCTGAAGAAGAGAAAGCTGCATGGAGACCTCATAGCAGCCTTGCAGAATCTGAAGGGGGCCTACAAGGATGCTGGAGAGGGTCTGTTCATCAGGGAATATTAGTAGTTCATCACTACTATCACTAGTGATAGAACAAGGAGTAATAGGTTTAAACTTAAATAAGAGATACTTAGATTAACTATAAGGAAGGAATTCTTTACTGTGAGAGTGGTGAGGCACTGGAACAGGTTGCCCAAAGAAGTGGTAAATACTCCATCCCTGGCAGTGTTCAAGACCAGGCTGGATGGGGCCTTTGAGCAACCTGGTCTAGTGTGAGGCTTCCCTGCCCATGTCAGGAGGGTTGTAACTTGATGATCTTAAGGTCTTTTCCAACCCTAATTATTCTGTGATTCTATGATTCATTCTAGGAATTTATGATTTCATCAAAGTTGCATGGTTTATCTTAAGGATAAGACTACCTCTTTATAGGTCATCACTGATTTCCATGAAATATTAGCAATGAACTCAACAGACAGGATATTAGTCACCGTGGCCTAGAGAGCAGGAAGGAGAGGGCCTTAGATAATGTTTTCTAAAAAACTTTTTCAATATACTGTGTATTAAAGAATAACATCTTACACCTGCTTAACTAATGTAATAAGATAGCGGATAGGATCTGTTCTGTGGAGAAAAAGGATTAAAAAAATTAATCATTTTTAGAACACTGTGAGTGCTTATATATGCGTGCATCCCTGTGCTCACATGTAATCTTACAGAATTATGTAGCAATACTTTTGAATATCTCATGATCACTTTGAAGTAGTTAATCATGCCTACTCTTTGTTGAAATGTCTTCTGTTGGTGATTGTATGCTGCTTTCATAATTTTGTCCTATAACAGAATGACCGCAATTAGTGGATTCTTCTTACCTCTCCCATGTTTTAAGTGAATTCTCAAAAGTTAAAGTAGGAAGATAAATGAAGTAAAGCCTTCTTGCTTTCATAGATGGCAAAACTTCTACATGTGCAGCTTTTTCCCTCATCTATTTTCTTTCAAAATTTCAAATCAAGTCTGCAATCTGATTCCCTTAATGTCCTGAAATGGCATATTACTCAATTATTTCTCTCTAAAAAGAGTATGTTAAAAATACACCAGTTACTGTCTTAAATGGCCCTGATTTTCATAATTATGAAATTAGTCTTTCAATATTTTATAACATTCCTACACATTTTCTCGGATGTCACTGAGTTGCTATCAAGGGGTGCTGTGAGCTAGAATTCTATCTTTCTATTTAGGTTGCCAAATAGCTTTAATTTTGTGTGACTTTTTCTTCCATAAATTTGTCTGATGGCTTTTGTGCCACTGTGACCTTCTATCACTTAGTTTCCCATAAGAATGAATTGCATAACTCAGCCACACAGTTTTTTAAGATATGCCACCTATGTGTTGACATTGTTTCCTGACATTTTCATTTTTGAAAGACATTGGATAGTTGATCATCTTATCCATTCCATTCATGATGTTACAGTCCTCATTCCTTCTCAAGACAGGACAATTCAAACATACATATATGTACACACATATATGCAGCTTATCTTTTAAGAACATCATCAGTTTCTAATCTTTCTTTCATTCCCTTGTAATCTTTTTGAGGATCCAGATTAAACAGCATTCCAGGTGTTAGGCCACACCTGTGATTGCTTCTGCTAACACTTTAAGAATTTTATATAGGTTTATTCTTTTTCTAGGAAGATATCCAGAAAGTAGCACTGCTGAAATGTATGAGATAACATTTCAACAAATGTGGTGCAGTCCAGTCATAAAGAAATTCTGGTACATAAAGCAAGGGATTACATGGAGCAGATTTATTGCCATTAGAAAGAGCAGAGGGGAAAATGTAAAACAGGTTGATATGGAGGGGCTATCTTTAGAGCACCCTTGAGTTTTGAGGTAGACTGTTGGACAGATAGGTAGTTTGGACTGTGCTATGAGGCAAGGTCATAAAGAGGAAATCCATCTTCATACTGTTCCTCCAGTACTGCAGAATAAGGGTGTCAAAATTCACCAGAATTACAGGACAGTAGCTGCTAATACGAAAAATAATGGAAAAGATATCGGAGAAGTTCTGAATGCCTTTCTACACTTCTTCTGTGACAAGCTGTCAATACTGGGATTTATTTTTTTTTTAATATTTAAACATTTTTATGTCTATTTTGTCCTCAGAAGTTGCAATATTTTTTCCATTAAAACCAATGGCAAGGCAGGTGAGGGAAAAAACCAAAAACAAAAAAATCAACCAAAAAAACCAAACAACCAACCAAAAAAAAAACCCACACAAAATATCTCGGAAAATCACAAAGCTAAGGTAACAATTTGGCTTTCCTTGGCTCCAGTTCGGATCCTTCATCTAAATTATGCCCAGTGGCAGCATACAATTTCCATTTATGTGTTTCTTTTTAGAAGGCTTTTAATGGAACTGACCATAGGCAGGCCAAACTGGACCTTAGTGACACTTGAAAACCTCTTTAGGAAAAGGCTTCAGAACAACTGTTGTTTCACTTTATTAAGTACATGTTCTCTTGAATGTTACTTCAAGATTTAATTTAGAAGTACATTTCATTTGCATTTTATTAAGAATATTCAGATTATTCAGTGTAGGGATATGAAGTGAGTGCCTTTGTGGGTGGCGATGTTTTGCAGGAATGCAGAAGATCTTTTGGGCAAGGTGAAGAGGTTATTTGGTGAGCCCAGTGAGAAAAATGAGGTTCTCAAAAATGAAGTCCAGGACAAGCTAACAAGCTACCACACCAAAGTAGATGATGCTCGAGATCTGCTAAGAGAAGCTAGACGTAAAATTTGGGAGGCTGATCGTTTATCTGCAGTCAACAAAAAAAATATGACCGTGGTAGAGGTGAGTGCTAACAAATTGTATCCATGATTACTTGGTGTCTGATCAAAGTTGGAAATTTTGCATGATTAAATCTTGAAATAAAAATATAAGTAAAACAAAACTATTATTAAAATGTAACTGTATCTGATGCAATTAAGAGGAAACGTACTCCTCAGAATGAAGGAATGCATTGACTTTTAAAAGTAGAATTACTCCACAGCTTTACTAAACTAATATCCTCTGCTTTTAAATACTGAGTGGAGGGTGCATTGGATTTATTATTCTGGGGAAAAACAAATTCATCTCAGTATAAATAATTATGTAATATTCAAATCCTATCCTCAAGATTTAAATAGGAGTTCAGTTAAAATCTTTGTTGTTGTAGATCTGCTTATAGAAAATTTACATTTTCATCTTCCTCCACAACCCCTGGCAAGAAGACTGAAGGGGAGTATGTGGCTGTTACAGACTAATAAATCAAACTCTATCCTCTGTAGTTACTAGCTGTTATAAATGATCTCCCTCATAGCAGAGGGGTCTGCTTGGAATTTAATTCAAATTGCACGGACTTAAAGAGGATATTATACTGTACATTAACAAGCATTTAACCAAGACATAAAGAGCATAGTCAGCCTAATGAAGATAAATGTTTCAACTTTTTGTATCTCAATGAGCTTTTGCCTCATGTACAGTGATGAGGTTAGAATTCCAAGACCTCAGTTCTCAGCAGAGGGCTTGACTGAATTAAGGAAATACAGTGCTATAAAGAATTTAGCTGATCTCTCTTCTATGCATTTTCTTCGCAAAGGTGGATGGATAAAAGTCAGAGAAATTATCTGCTTTCTCAGTTTTTACAATATTCTCTGGGTCACAAATACCATTGTCTGCATGCATCCTTTCCAGCAGTCCTGCCTACTTACCTCCTTACCAGTTGTTTTGAGGATTTTTTTGCTTTATTTTGACCCTGTTTTGACCAAGAAGCCATCAGAGCACACTGAGCACTGGAATACATGGTCTCCTATCAAATTAATTTGTGATGCCCAATGGATCTTGCAGAGGAAATTGACAGCTTCTTATTCAGAAATACATTCTTACTACAGAAAATATGCAGTATTTTTAGTAATTAGAAAATCAAGAATCATAAGTTTGCTCCAAACCATCATCTTTTATTTTATATTCAGTAGTTAGTGAAACACCAGTGGAGATAAACAGGAAAGCAGCAGAATTTTTTGATAAATTTTGCCTTGATAGCCAGAGAAGGTAATTATCAAAATGAAGAACTTGCACATCTCCATAAAGATTAGGATTTCTAACTTTTCTGATTCATTTTGCAGTAGTGCTACAGTCAGTTGCCTCTGTTAGAGAGCAACAAAAAAACTACCATGTAAGAAGTGGACACAGAGCTGGGGACCAGAGGACGAAGGAAAAATATGTGCTTTATTGTTGTCACTGTGTTTGCTCTGAAAGCTCAGAGAATGTCAGAAGTGGTATTGTGACATGGTGACAAAATGCAGTCTTCTATTGAGATGCTAGTATTTGAACTGGCATCCCATTCAGGTAAATAACTCATCTTTCTGTTTGTGTACATGCACTTTATAGAAGAAAAAGCAAGCTGTAGAAGACGGCAGGCAAGACGTTGAAACGATCCTGCAGGAAGGGAATGATGTCCTTAATGAAGCAAACAAACTTGCAAGTGAAATCAGCTTAGCTATAGAGGTGAGTGTTTCATCATCCTTATCTGAGAATTAGTGCAGCAAAGCATCATTATGGAAGCAAAATAGATAATTAAAGTAACACCTGATTTTCCTTTTACTTTATCAATGTTGGAATATTTGATTTGGAAGAAACCATTTTTCCATTGCTGTATGACTGAAAAGCTAATCTAGTATATAAAAATTATTAACTTTGATGTTCAAGTGAATAATTGGATTACATAACGAGCTAGCTCATAATTTTCCATGGACTCTGCCTTCTTTTATAAATACAGTCTTCTGACTGTGGTACTGACTTTATCTTTGGAATTGCAGATACAGCAGACCCATTCACAAATTCACTGCAACTACTAGATGTAGATTTATCTGCACAAAAACTCTGTGTTCATATCAGGAGGAAACTTCAGAAGTAATCTGTTGCCTGTGGCAACAATTTTAAGTCTGGATAGGTCAGGGAGAGAAGAGGACTGCACTCTCATTTTACATAATCTGGAGATGAACTTTTTACAAGGGCATGTAGTGACAAGATAAGGGGGGATGGCTTGAAACTGAAAGAGGATGGATTTAAAGTAGATATTACAAAAAAATCTTCAATATGAAAATGATGATGCACCGGCGCAGGTTGCCCAGAGTTGTGGATGCCCCATCCCTGGAGTTGTTCAAGCCCAGGATAGATGGTGCTTTGAGCAACCTGGTCTGGTCACAGGAGGGTTGGAGCTAGATGATCCTGAAGGTCCCTTTCAACCCAAACTGTTCTATGATTCTATGATAACACTTTTGAAAGTTGTACCTTAAAGGTTTTTCTGATTAGTACCTCTCCTACAGCAAAAAATAAATAAATAAATCTTGAAATATCACTGGTCTTGGCAATACTTCCAGCTTGCACTGAAGATTGTTATAATGAATAGAAAAATGCCTTGTGGAGAATTGCGAAAGGAAACACTTTCAGGCCGCTTATTGGAACAGGAAAGGCAGGTCCTTCAAAAAAGTATAGTTCTTACTAAGGAAAAATACAGTGAGGTCACTCAAACTGTCCTGATACATGAAAATTCTGTCATTGGTTAATTATTATTGTGGAGCATAACGAAAGTTTAGTATAACTATGTATGCATCTACGTTTAGGAAAGAAATCCAAATTAGAGTTTATAAGCTTTTAAACTGTGCAGTTCCGTAATTGTAAAATAAAATACTCTACTATGCTCAAGAGAGGCAAGTAAGTCTTAGAATATTGTTTTGTCTCGCCTCTGCTCTCCAGTCCAACCAGTCCAACCATTTCTTTATTCCTTCCATATTAGTTTCCTGAAGTCTTACTTCATGGGTAAGTTCTGAGATAATACCTCAAAAGGAATAAATAAATAAATAAATGTATATATATAAAGGGCTACAGAGTGCCTGCATTCAAATGATTAAAGGTCTTTCTTTTGCCATTTGCAGTATGTAGAAGGCATTGCAGATAACATACAGTCAATGTCTGATCAGCTGAATGATAAAATAAATGATTTATCCCAAGAAATTCAAGACAAGATGCTTCCAGAAAAGGTGTTGCAAGCTGAGAACCATGCAGCCCAGCTGAATGAATCATCTGCAATACTAGATGGGTAAGGCAACTGTCCATCAGTAATGATAAAATCATGAAGCAGGTTTGTTAAGTTGCTCTACAAAAATTGAAGGGTATTTTTAAACTTTGACATCTGTCACTGGGACAATAAAAATAACCAGTGTTCTATACAAGTATACAACTATCCAGTTGGTTAATTTATGTATGCTCTTGTAAACTGTTTCATATATCTTGTGATGCTTATAGGCTGCATGAACTGCAAACAGTGCCCTCAGATGAATTCATAACACAGTTTAACTTACCATATGCTTACTGCTGCATTGATATAAAAAAATTGAACTTCATCTTACAGAGATCACTATATGTTTTCATAAACATTTGTTACAAATGAGCAGTATTTTCATTCTTAAGATGACCATTTAGTGAGACTTTTATTATGGAGCTAATTTTTTTTACAGTCAGAAATCCTGCACAGTGACAGATTGTAACCCCTCTAATGACTTCAAACGCTCTCTCAAAATCAGTGTCACGGCCCAAAATGCTTAAATCTAAGTACAGAAGCTTCAGTTTCTGTTTACCACTATCACATTCCTGAATACAAATGAGAATTGCAATGCCCTGGGTTTATATGACCGCAGAAATGGTCTTTATGTAAGCTTTGGAAATAATGATACTTTTCTATTCATCATGAATATAGTTCCCTGGAAAGAATAGAAGACAAGAAGGGGTTTGGTTTGTTTGGGGTTTATTGGGCCTTGGAGGGGTATCTTTTGTTTTATTGCATTTTTTTGCATTTAAGAAAGCAAGCCATAAATAGTAAGTGTAATTTACAACAGTAACACCCAGAAATAGATCATAGATATTCTGTCTTTCGGAACTTGTCCCCATCATAGCTTCAGAGTTTTATTTTCTCAAAAGGACAACATGAATAAAAAAAATGAGATTATTTTTTTAAACATCAATGATATGCTCCTTTTTTGCTGCTTACATCTTTTATATCTACCTGAAGACTTCAGTATCCCAAAAACTTGTGGGTAGATACTTAACACACTTTTTTTCTTGCCAGAATCTGTAATTTTGAGGAAAAGGCACAGAATTACCACTGATGAAGTGTCTGATACTTGCAAAATTACTGACTTCATACACAGCGTAGTCATACTACTATAGATACTCAGTCCACTTTATGTTTTGAGAAGTACATAAAATAATGTTACCTGTGGTTTCCTGAGTAAAAAGGATTTTAAAGGCACTGTTTCTAGAAAAGCATGACTATTGTAAATGGTATGTGCACTGTCTGATTAGAACATGTCAGTTTTGTGGTGCACCCTTGGCCTAAAATAAGTGACTTTTTTCACATCCAACCACAGGCCTGAATTTGGATATAAATACCCAAATGGAAAGTTGGCATGGAAGAAATAAGAACTAGAGAACATGTAGACAAAAAAAACAGTATTTTGCCTCCTTCATGAAATGTTAGCAAGACATATTTTGAGCTAGAGGTTTTTGACTATGCAAAATAGACGTTTTTATGAGCGTTTGCAGTTGCTTCTTAATGGAAGACAACAAGCTGGCCTTAAAGACCTTAGGATAGTGTTTAAAGGTGCATTCACTCTGGTACAACAGTACTGCATATACATCAATCTGATTCAGACATCAGCCTCAATTTCTTAAGATATACAATAAAAAAAAATGCAAAAGGAAGGTCATTAAAAATACATCTAAATGGAAATTGTTCAAAATCAAAATTTATAATGTGGTCAGATAGATACATAACTTCAGAAGACAAAGAAATTCCAAGGTCTGATATAGTACTCCAGAATAAAGCTAACTTCATGCACTGATATCAATCATACTTTACAGGAATATGCAGTCTCAATCTGTTTTAAGAATTCAAAAAGTAATCCATCTTCACAACTGGCACTTGAGTGTCTTTCAGTTAAAACTAAATTTGCTGAAAAATAGAATTTCATCTTACAGGAGAAATTGAAGGAGACTTCTTTCTCTCCAACCACCCCCTAAGGCTTCAAATAGTATACTGATTGAAAGTGAGGACATTCTCTGAAGACTTAGAACATGGAACAGTTCATGAATTTAACCTAGAAAAAAATATTTTTCATGTATGCAAGGAGGTATTAGTATAGGCTTGAGTAAACATTACTGGTATTTTGGCAAATTTTGTTTGGTACCCTCCTAGCCAGAGTGGATATAAACCGTATTTGTAAGTAGTACTCAAGCTACTAGTTAGATAGCTGTTCTGAGCTGTGCATTTCTCAAACAGATCATCACAAAAACTTACTGTAGCCTAGTGAGCTCCATCTGTACTTGAGGAGGAAGCTATGCTTTTTCAGGAGTGTTGCAGAGACAGCTCAGTCATGCTGTTTCTGCAGTAGCCTAAAGGGAATCTCTTTCCCTCTATTAACTACATGTGGAGTCCAGGGAGCATACCTTCCGACCCTTTTGTCTTTCCTGTTGCATTTTGTAGAAATCATTAACTACTCAATGAAGCGAAGATTAAAGCCCAGCTGTCCCAGTTCCTCAGAGAATAGATTAATTATCAGGTTAGAGAATGAATTTCTCTTTCTTCCATACACACTGTCTTAATGACTAAATATTTTATACAAGCTGGAACAGGTCCAGCAGGAGTAATTTCTGCCTCCTTTATATTTCTATACACCTTGATGACCAGAGAATTTCCAGAGAGGCAAAAATCCAAGTTCAAATCCATTCTTGTCTAATTCAAATGGGAATTGTAGCCCATTTACTCATTATTCAGGAAAAGCATCGTAGGCTTCAGACATAATGTATACTGAGCTAGATATCTTCAGGCTAATTCCATAGGTACAGTACTCCTTTGTAGAAAATATTTGAATATATCATGCAGAGAAAATGCAAGAAAAATAATTTCTCTAGCCTGATGGCTAGAAATTCCCCTGGAAGGGGTTTAGCTCAGTTCTAGCCTGCACACCAGGGAATATTAGTTGTTTATAATTGCCTTGTAATCTAATTATTATTTTTAGAATTTATTGTTTCCTATAAATACAACATCCCATTCAATATAAAGCATTATTGTGTGTGTTCTTCATTTTGCTCAGCAAAATTAATATTTAGGATTTAGACAATGAGTTATCCTCCAAACCTGGCATTTCTGTGTTTAGCAGAGAGACCAAGATATTAGGTGTTCAGAGAGTCTACTTCAAAGTGTGCCTGTGGTGATCCCCCATGTTAATTCAGTGCAGAATTCACTGAGTTGCCTGCCTCAACACATAACCTAGAAACCCACATTATGAATATGTTATCTGAATTACATTGTTACGCACTGCATCTTTTCTCAGTGTCTGCTCCATTTTTAGCTCATAGAACCTCTTTTAGCTACCATTGCTGTTTTATGTCTTTCTACACAGATAAAAAATGAATTCCGTTAAGCACATGGTGCCAGAACTCCTGAAATCTCAAGAGAAGCATTTCTGTCTAAAGAAATGCTTTAAAAATAGCCTTAGAAATACAGGCTGTTGGGTTTGAAAAAGTAGGATACTATGTTCTGTTGAGCTCTGATAGCAGGTTTAATGGTGTGTTTACTTTTTCCATACCAACAGAATCCTTGCTGAAGCCAAAAACCTCTCTTTCAATGCCACGCTTGCTTTCAATGCTTATACTAACATCAAGGATTACATAGATGATGCTGAAAAAGTTGCCAAGGAAGCCAAGACTCTTGCAAATGAAGCTATGCAAGCGGTAAGAAAAAATAAATAAATTGCTTAAAAAGGCTTAGATTTTCTGTGGACCTGTTTTGCCATCTTATGACTTTATAAAGAAAGCCCTGCCACCGTAGACTCTTGTGTTGAGATCAGAAAGCTATGCGACTGTCAGAGCTACATGGACCTTCAGGCTACATCCCCATTTGTTCCTAACTCCTGCTCCTTCCCTCTTTTGTTTACTATTCTTCTTCCCTGTGTCTTCCATATTTCAGTTTCAGTCTGTGTCTCAAGCCAACAGCTTTGAGTCAGGAGTGTAGATCATTTGATACTCAGTAAAGCTAGTTTATGCTTAAGGAATGTTTTGCACACATTTAAGGAACTCCATACCTTTAAGGACCTCCATACCCTTCACCCTTTATTTCCATGAAAATGATCAGGGACATTTCTCCGTACATAGGATAAACTGTGTGCATTCTAGAAAGGGAGAATTGTAGGAGGTGAGAGGGAAGTTTTATTCGTAGAAGCCATACAACTTCTTTTGTGAACTCTGCTGGTTTTCAAGAGAAATCTTATTCTGACTGTGAGTTACTGCATGCAAATTTTTGAAGGAAATGATGAGAACTTCTGTAAATAGGATTATAAGGTAAAGAGAGCCTGAGCAATAACGAAGAACTTAGTTCCTTAATGTGGATACTGTGAGCAGAAAACATTCTGAGCATAGCCAGAATTAATTTTTATGTCAAATATCAAAGACATAATGGCTAATTTGTAGAAGTTGGTCAGAGAGCAGCTGACATGCATTTCACAGGCACACAAGCATACAGATACACAAGGAAATGACAATATAATATGAAGTTGCCAAAATCTATATTTGATGCAGAAACAGATGAGTAAAAGCAACTTGTAGTTACAGCACTTGTGCATGAATAAAAGTAACTTGCAGAGAGCTGATTAAGTCAAATGGATTATGAGAACAGCAAAAGCGATCACATGCCGTAAAGATCTCTGTTTAGGAAAGGGATAATGTGATATAGCCACTGCACAAAAAATTAATATTTTTAGGCTGTTTACATTGTCAACTTCTATTTCAAAGAACACTAATTACTGTATTTTTCTCTTGATGAAAAAATTTCACCTCACACATTAGTATGCTCTGTAAATACTTATTTCACTGGAACTCCTAATTACAGTGCAGAAGTAAATAAGGAGCTGTGGATTTTTTTTCTTCTTATTAGGATGTAAAACAGATAGTTATCTTTTGTTCTTTGATGACTTGCAGGGAGTAAGGCAGGCAGCTGTTTCAAGGATTGAATAGTAAAAAAAGACACATGGAGCAGTCAAGAAACAAAACAAGCAATTACAATATGACTATAAAAGAGTATATATCAGATGGGGATTATACCGTGGAAAGTGGATAAATAATTTGAAAGGGACAGAGGTGAAATGGATAACATGATGGAAATAGAGGCAAGTGAACAGCAAAGAAGAGTAAGATATTATTAAGGAAAAGTTTTAAGCATCTTCATTGCATATATTCATTAGCAGAAGCTTGGTTTTTGTAATAAGCTGTATATGTGCAACAGGAATCTGATTGGTAAAGAAGAGAAAGGAGGGAGCTGCTGCTTTTTAAATGTAATTGGCTTGACAGAGAGTAGAAGTAATCCGTGGTTTGCCATCAAAGAGCTGCAGAGCAAGGTAGATTTTTTTAAATTTGGTAGATGGTCATGTGACAGTTTTTGACCATCTTTTGAAAAAATGGCTTAGTTGTGAAGTTCTGTCATCATTTCATTATTCTATTTTTTTGTTTTTATGCAAAGACTGTGGTGTGTTTTCTTGCTGTAAGTGAAGAGCTCAACTGCTAACTGGGTAAAGCCGGCTGCCTCTTTCTGCAAGCCCCAACGTATCTACTTTTAGCTGAGCTTCAGCATGAGAGTGGAAGTACAGCCTCACTTGGGGCTGTCTGGAGCATGGTGGTTCAAGCAGTCTCCTAGAAGGTAGCATTTGTGGATTTGAGCTCCCTCAGACTCAGAAGCCTGTAGATACTGTGTCCCTTCCTTTCTTAGAAGGTACTTTTTGTGACCCTGTGTAGGAGATAGAGTGCATGTGTTGTGCCTTCCTTTTGGAAGATGGAGCCGTGTTCTTTCTTTGTGAGAGCAGTTTTGGTGCCAGAGTTCTGTAAGGCTGATCTCCAGATGCTGGCAGATAATGGAGAGAAGTGCTGTAGCCCACATGCATCCATGAGCTTAGCCTTTCCCACTGACCAGTTATAATGTTGGGATAGGGGGATTGAAGGTTTCCCAATGGCAGCAAGCTGGTGCATGAACTAGAGATGGTAGGGATGGGACTGAGTTTTAGATTACACCTTGTATGTCACCAACGTGAATAATTTACAAGAATCTTAGTGATATCTCAGGGGAGTTTTGATTTTTGGTTCATAATGGGAAAATTATTTTGTTTTCAAATTAAGCTAATGTTGTTAAAAGCAAGAATAAAAAGGTGCTTAAAATCCACTGTAATTACAGGTAGCCTGATAAATTACTGGAGAAATGTATTAAAAATATGACAGAAAAAAAATCCTCATTTTATGATGGATTTGCTTTCCCCTTTAAAAGCAAAATAAATTTATCACAGATGAGAAATGTCTAGCATTCAAGCAGCTTCAACATCCCATTACTTAGTCAAAGCAGTAACTGACTGAAGAGAGGAGTCCTGTTAACAGATCCAGTTTTAAGTGCCTGATCCTTTACAATACATCTTGGAAATATGTGATTATTCTTAGGCATTTTAGAGAGGGCTCATAGGCTAGTAACTGGAACCACGGGAGACATGTTATGTCCTAAGTAACACCTTCTTTACTTTTGACTTTCTTTGTAGTGGTACCCCAACAATTATGTTGTGTGTCTAGGTTTCCTTATGTGGTAATAGCATAAAGGTGCATAGCCATCCTCCTCATGAGGCTGTCCTGAGGTGCAAATAATTTGTAACATTTTGGTACTTCAGAATGCTCATCCATCTTCAGAACTAGTAAAAATGAAAGTAGCCCTAACTCTTGCATAGGTGAAAACTTCTTAGAATGTAAGTGTTTGTGGGGAAAAATAAAATTAAGGATAAGGCGGAACTATTTTTAACTAATGTGAATTTTTGGTTTTGTGTTTTTTTTTTTTTTACAGCAGGTGTCCCAATTTAGAAAATAGTATCAGAGACCTATTAGCTGTCAGCCTTATTAAATCATGATCTGGGCTTGCCACAAGCACAAAAACTCACCTCATGCCAAGCCAGAATGTGTTTTTTTCATTATTGACTTAATCGTAACACATTTTCTCATGAGCCACAAGAGAAGCTGGCAAAAAAAAGTATGGTTTACATCAGATGCCTTTATTAATCCTCCCTTTCAGAACTGTTTTAAAATTAATATAAAACGTAGCTTTTAATCAGTACAAGTGTATTTGTCTCTGAAGGGGCTCCTCTAGTATTAACTTTTTGTTGAAATCTGTTTCTGACTAATTATCAATAGATGCCTCATTATTGTCCCTGATTTGATTCACTTCTTGGTTTTGTTTTGTAAACCTGGCTTTCCAAATAATTTTATTGCATATAAGCTGCCAGTCAACCATTCCTAGTTATTTCATAATAATAGTCTTTATTTCTGAAGTCCATGGTCACAGAGTGATCATACCCTGGCTTCTCTTGCTAATGGGAAAAGAATTATGCAGGGGTTAGCTGATTTGACAGGTGCATCTGCCACAAAATCTGGCCAGTCTTTCTTCAGGAACATTCTTTTGCTCAATTGGATGGCCTATTTTCTTTTCCTTTTTCCCCCGCATTTGTATGTATTGTTCTATTACCAATGCTACTTGTGTTGCATGATAATCTGCAAGAAACTAATTTTGCTAATCTTTTGAATGCATAATTTTTGTTGATGTTGAAGGGATTTTGTGTACACAGCTTAATATTTCAGGTGAGCTTGGAAATACAGCAGTCTTACTGAAATTACTTCTTAAAATCACTTAGCCTGTGATGAAAGCTAAACATACATCCTGTATGAATACAAGGAATTTTCAACAACTATATCCCTGTGACATAGCAACATATGCCATAAGATATCCTGTAACAAAAATTTGAATTTTGAAAGTATCTAAAACATTCCCTCAAACAAAAAGTAATGGGCACATCCAATACATGGACTTCACAGTATAGTTGAAAAACAACAAAGGTTCAGTGGTATGCAAAATATCACCTCTGGGCTTGCTCATTATATAAATAATGAATAGCAATAATAACTGTGTCATTTAATTGACACAGAGATGATTTTTTAGTATATGAATTTGCCCTGGAAAATGAAAGGTAGCTGCTGCTTAATTATATACCAGTTACAAGGCTATGACCCATGACTAATATGGAATGTTATCTGGCTGTCAGGAGTATTCTCAAAGAAATGTACTCAGTATGATATGTGACCCAAGTTCAGTCTTATAAACTGAACAGTAAGTGGTTCAGAACCTAGAGCATTTCCTACCAGCTGAAATATTAATCTAATTTAGAACAAATAATTTTATTAATCCCTGCACTGACGATAAAGATGGGTGTTTTTTTAACAAAAGTAACACTTTTTCAGATTAACTGCAATTTGCCCTTCTTAAACTCTTTCATTTGTTTTATATAATATTTTCTTTACTAGCCTAGCAGTTACAATTCTTGAATTTAACCACAAATGAATCTCTATTGTCGGTGTTAGAATCTGGATCATCAAATCCAGTC
Organism: Forpus xanthops; assembly: GCA_032466535.1. Taxonomy (NCBI): domain Eukaryota; kingdom Metazoa; phylum Chordata; class Aves; order Psittaciformes; family Psittacidae; genus Forpus; species Forpus xanthops. The sequence goes on along the minus strand of JASSUY010019546.1, from coordinate 56,942 downwards.
TGGCTTCTGAAGGTACCATAGCTGCTGTTAGGGAAGAATACTGTATTGCATAATGTTATGTCAATAGCTGAAGGAGAAAACACATGTTTAAGTTGAAATATCTTTCTTTGTTTTGGATCTAGAGTCAAAGTTTTGCTCCTAGAGTCAAACCTGTTTCTTTAACACTGTGAACATTTTCTCTATTTATTAAAGCTGTCACTGGTATTACAAAGGAGACGTGGCTTCCAATAAAAATGAAAGAATATTAATTAGAGATGTAGCTTTTTTGTATGTCTTGTAGACCAGTATAATGACAATGGGATATAATTCAAAGAACACTGACATTCACTTAAAATTTAGATGACTGTTCAGTTAGGCCATCTTCATATATATCTTTTATAACTTCAGACTTTCCTGTATGTATGACACTGCTTGTTTGTCTACAGACATCCGATCCTCAAGGATCATTGAAGGACGGCGCCAAGAGCTCTCTTCAGAAAAGCTTCAGGGTCCTTAACGAAGCAAAGATGTTAGAAAATGATGTTAAAGGTATGTGCAGTAAATGGCATTCAGGCCCATTGAGTAGCAGAAACCATTGTGAGACTGCTCTGCTTCCAGTATGAAGATGCCATATCAGTAGGAAAAGAACTATAATTCCTCATCTGATATGAAACTGAGCAATGTATCAGTGAAAAAGATTCTCCTGGTTTGGGTCCAGGCATTACGCAGGGATACTGTTCTCCTCTGTTTCTTGGACAGGAAGGCTTAGGATCATGGCACCTTGGTCTTCTTTTCCTAAGTACCACAAGGGCAAGAGTAAGTGGGAAGGAGAGGTGGATGAAAATACTGGTTCCGATCTACTGAATGCTCTAGCAGAAAATTAGTACAAAACCCAGCATAGCATTAAATTTTCATCTTTGTCAGTACCGAAGCAGGGTTTGCAATTCCAGACAGAGATACCACGTCTCTTTAGAATGCCTAGGGCATTCTGCCAGAAAAGGGAAGCATGGGGAGATAGAATTAAGATACTTGCCAAACAGGAAGGAATTGCTAAGCATTTTCTTTAAAAAAAAAAAAAAAAAGTAAAACTAAAAGCATGTTTCTAGAGAAAAATGGTTATTTTCTTACACACACACAAAATATTTGTTCCGAACGCATAAATAAATGCCTAAACGCAGCTCAAATAATGAAGTTTGTAAATTCCAAACCAAATGCTTTGGTATCCTGGTGAAAATAAAATATCTTTAATTTCTATTCAGTATCTTCCCCTGGAGAAAAAAAAAAACAAAAACTATGTGCTTGATGAGATGTAGAAATGTAGAAGCTGATAATACAGGTCAGACTGTGCTTATAATGTCTTTAGTGTTTTCTCATCAACAAATGACAGTATTTTTGGTGAATGCCATACTGTGAGAAGGTAGGACAGTAATCAGTATAGACATACGAAGTGTTTCACGCTCACATGAGTAATCAGCTGCAGAAATGCAGGATGAGGAGTGATCTTCTCTAGAAAGAGACTAAAGAGAGGCATGGCCCATGTGTCATGGATATATCACAGGAATGCAGGAATAGGAGCATGGTTTTCCAAAACACATGAAACAATCCTTCTACTCTGTTCAGGGTTTTTAGTGATTTAGGTACTTTACCAGCTACAGCCCTGGGCACTGAACATGAGGTCTGAGGTGGTTTGCAGAGTCACAAAGACATTGTGGAGACCTAGAGGAGGAAAGACGAGGAAGAAGATTGAAATAATTTAAATTTGTGAATTGAAAAAGAGGCAATTTAATATTTTTTCAGTTGTGTCAAGGTTTTTCAAAAGAAGATGGGACTAAAATATCTCAAGTGCACAGGTACAGGTTATATATTAGGAAAAATCTTCCTTATAATTAAAATACAGAAGTACTGGAATTGATTCCTGAAGAGTTTAGGTAGATTCAACCTTTGAAAATCTTTGAAAACAGCTAAGACAAACATCAGTGAGGAATGGTTGTTGGTCAGATCTTTGGACAAATATCTGTTCTATGATTCAATGATCTTCTGATCATTGCAACCAAAATCAGGGTTTTTTTTGCATCTTTATTCAGACAGATTGTTTTGTAGGTCCTCTAAGAATACACTTATTGCAGCACTAATGAAGCATCTGTTTAACAGTACTCAACACTTCTTTCTCCACAGCACTGAAAAAGGAATTGAGAAAAATAGTTAATTTCAATGAAACCTGAGGGGAAATAAGCATGATACAATTACCTGTTTTCAAGTAGACCAACACTGAGTTTCATGCATCTGCCTCTGTGAAAAATGTTACACGTTGCTGCTTTAATTGCTTTGTTTTTGTATATAATGAAGAAAACAACTTAGGAGCTTTCAGTGTTTGTGCCACTGGTAAAGTCTGAGAGAAGGATCAACTAACTGAGTACTCTCCACAAGTATTTTGAAAGTGTGTTCATCCAGATACTAAGTGATACTTTAACTAGCCTGGTCAGAATACAGTCAAGTTGAAAACTTTCCAGACACATGGTAAATATACAAGCTTGAGATTTATCCTGCCTGTCACAGAGATGATGCTTGAGGCTTCCCTGTTGTGTTAGAGTAGTTAAAATACTTTTTGTTAGAAAACAGACAGATTTTTATAACAGAGCCCAGTCTTTCAGGTTTTACATATGAAATTTTCATGGCCTCCTAGGAGATGCATTACAGAAAGTATACTGCATGAAAGATGGGATCCATACAGCATAGAATCATCTTTTGGCTATGACCACACTTTAATTTAGTTTTGGCAGCTCTAGGATTTCCAATCACAAAACTAGTTAAAAAGTAAACTAATGTTTAATAGCATCATAAAGCATAATGTTTCATAAGGTAATTAATTACTTTTCATTGTCATACACTGTTTAACAGTTAAAAACATCATTATTTTCTTCTAGCAGCTCTCAAAAAAAAAAAAATGTGCCTGCAGTTACTAGTAAATCTTGAATGTATTTTTTAAGGTGTTCTTTATAGCGACTCTACTGCTAGATTCAGTACAGATTCAGGGCTAAGGGGAATGTTTCAGTATATATGCTACATAAAATCACAAAGCTATGAGGGAAGGCCAGTGTGCAATTTAAGTGGCATTGCTGAAGTGGAATGAATAAGGATGCCATTAGTGCCCCTTTCTGGAGTGCAAACTGCCATGGTGAGCCATCACTAGTGTATAGGAAACACTATAATAGCAGCACTGCTTCTCCCTGCCATGATATTCCTCTGAGCAGACTGGACACCACAGAGTGGAGTCCCTAGTTTTACGTGCTCCCCAGGCAGTTACAATGGAGTAATCGTGAGTTCCACATAATACGATGACTGTTTTCAAGGACAAAATAAAATAGTAGCTTTACTTGTATGTATGTGAATTCCATGTGCCCACAAGACTGTCCAATTTAGAGAGGAAAAACTCTGAGTTAAGATGTATTACAGCCTCAGTAAGACATTACTTCAGTGATTTTTTAAAAAAGTATGTTATTCCCTGATTTTATGCTATTTAAGTTCATACCAGTTTCATATTTTGAAAGTGAAGGTCTAAACAATCCAAAGATTCATAAAGCAATCCTAATGCAAGCAGGGAGCAGAGCTTAAAATGACGTATTAGATCTTTGTCTATGTTCTTGTATCATACTGAAAGGTAATGAGATGGGCTTTCTTAATGCTCTCTGATATCTCTTAGATTTAGAGTGTTTCATACAGACACTGAACTTTTCACAGTACACCTTTTTTGTGTATAATAAAACATGGCCATGCTCCACAGCTTGACCTAGAGAGATCAGTTAACATTGTGCCCAGAATGCAGATGCAGAAGAATAAAAACCAAAGAGATTTCTTAGATTTTTTTTTCCTATCCTGCTTTTGCTCAAAGTGATACTTTATTGGTTTATGAATATAATCCCTTTTAATGTCTTGATGTTTTGACAATTGAAAGTGGGAGCTGAGTGTCTAATAGAAAGGTATTTTCTCACGATTCTTATTAACCACCCTGTTCAATCTGAACTGGAAGTGCAGGATGGATGAAGGGTGCCCTATAAAGATGTGGTAGACAGAAGTAATAATTAGTTTAAAATTTCTCTGTTGGCATTACAGGTAGTAAATTAAAGTAATGAAGACCCATAAGCCACACAACCAGTATACCACTCCAAAAAATCCAGGTTGGTCTGTAATGGAGGTGAGACTGTTTTGTTGCCACATTATGACATTTCCCTGATTTGTGGCCAATTACCCGAGTTATAAAATGGTTGTTAATCCCAAAATTGTTTTATATTACCACCAAAAACTGCTGAAACAGTCCTTACAAAGCAAAGCTTTTGACAGACGCTATTAAAATCGAGATTTGGTTGATTCTCTCTCTGTGGGGCTAGGAGCTAACCCTGATGGGAGAAGGCAGATCTGTATGTAGTGCTCTGGCTAAGAAGCAGTTTAGAAATTTTGGCTACAAATGAGTAAATGCTGCTGCCTGCCAGCTTCATTCTCTCTGTGCCTTGAGGGATTTTCAACTCGCCAGGAGCAATTTTTCTTCCTTATAATTTTGAATTTACTGTTTTAAAAATATTCTTGCACAATGCAGGTTTGAGACTATATACAGACTTTGTCAAAACTGATCAATGAAAAGTGAAAATGAGATGTATAAAACTGCTCTTCAGCTGGAGACTGCTGTCAGGTGGCTACTGAAATTCAGCACATGTCATTTCTTTTGCTCAAGATTTGACAAGTTGAGTGGGACTTGTCTTGACTGAAAACACGTGAATATTTTTAACTAAAATATTTTCCAGCTGATAGACACAGCTAAATCCCCTGTTTGAGTATTCTTTTCTGCTTTGTATTTTTGTTGACCTGGCATATTGCATTCACCAAATTATTGCAGTCAGTGCAGTAGGTAGTCCTTTTAAAAAGTTAACCATCATTAGCTGCATTTCTCTACCTACATCTTTTCCTCCTGTTTGTTCCTAATGCCAGTTTCTGAGTCTTGCTTGTTTTAGGGGAAAAAAATTAGCTTGTGACCCACCTTCCTCTTCATAGAATGGGAGAAGCAAGAGTAAGACTGTGGGGAGCGAGAATGATACTTGGAAGAAGCATAACAATGATAATGGAAAGGGATGTGTGTAACTGCCAGTTCATTCAGGAAGTATTCAGTCAATAAAAACAGCTGTATATTTTGCTCCTTGATAGATTTCCACCTTTATTCTGATTTCGCGGTACATGCATTGGGTAGCATAGACTTGTGATATCTTCTTGAACAGATTCACATGGAAAATTGCATTTGGTCATGCTATAGGAAAACACTGGTTTCCACTAGTATTGCAACAGCTGCATATCATCGGTAATTAAGCAGTGCCACCTATGTATGTGATCTGTAAAGACTTGTGTAAACTTGTCTCTTGTAAAATAGATCACTATGTACAAATGGTAAGTATATTAAATGGTAAGTAATTAAGTTCTCAAGTTCAAGATTTTTTTATTTTTTTTATGCTAGACTCACTTCAGTTTATTCTTTCATAGGAAAAAGAGATGTTTTATTCTGTAATGATGCATTTAATTATAGAAATGTAAACAGATATTGAAAATCTTTGTGTTAACCAAACCAGAAAAACTAAAGGCCCATACCTACAAAGTCCTTCATGATACTGCTTACTCTTTAAGGTTTAGTTTCGGTGATGCTTGAATAGTTTTGCTGATTTGAACAGCAAAGACTGCATTGATTAGCATCCTGTGTCATCTCTGTGAGAGCTAATCAAGTCAAGACAAGATTGAGATAAATTTCTCAGGATACTCCTCAACCTTGACTACAAAGGGAATTGACAGTGCCTGGCATCTTCCAGTGCAGGCCCACTAACCTCTTCCAAGTCAGATAAATATGTAGTTTGGAAAAACTTACGTTGTAGCTGCCTGCATTTCATCTAGCTTCTATGAGGATATCAGGCCTTTAAATCATAGCTCCAGTACTTTTTATAAACGCTAATTAAAGGATGGGGAAAAGCTGACAGGAAGTCAGTTCAGTTTGTGATTCATACACAGGATTAGCTCCCTGATTAGTGAAAAGTCCATCTGGATTACAGTATGGGAAGTTACTTCAAAATATAACTTCAGGTTAATATCACTGTGCAAAATGAACAATTTTCTTGAAATGTTGACATGGGTCTTAGTTATCTCTTAACATATCTCTGTGTAAGATTTTCCCTCAGAGCATTTATTTATGGCCTTGTTTATTTTTTTTAAGTTAAAATATACTTAAGGAGTTAAAGAAATACTAAAGAGGTGGAGTCTCAGTATTTAATTTCAGGAGTTCTAGGGAAACTTCCCTTATTAAAATCCATAAAAATCCATTTCTGCTATGGTTACAAAATTGAAAATAGGAGTCTGGAAGCATGATTCTTTGGAAATATAACCGGGGAAAATTAGCATAATGTCAGATCTGGCAGATTAAAGAGCAGAAATAGAGATAATTGAAGAGTATGCAACAAACAGCACACCACCAGTGGAAATGAATCAAATATCTCAGAAATATTAACACACTTTATAAACACTAACATCCCAAAAGGCAGCAGAGACACCAATGAAATATCAAGCAGACCATAATTTCAGAATTGAAGGAAGAAATCAAAACAATTTTGTTGTATTATTACCCAACAGTAAGTGAACAGTAAATGAACTCAGATAGTCTCCGCGCATTTAAAATCAGAATCTTGTGAGTTCATCCTGGGTTAACATTACATCACCTACCAGCAGCATATTCCGCAGTAGAGACAAAACCTGTCATTTAAAAATAAAGCTGGTTTTGAGGAGAAGAGTGATCTTATAATCTATATGATTCTTCCCAATGTTATTCTAGTGCCAACTGTGCCTCTCGGCAGTTCACACAAGCGTCCTGTTCTTTTGCTGGACATTTTGCAGAATCAAGGCTTTCTTCCAGGCACACCTGCAGTCCTGTGTGTCATGCTGTTTTAAAAAGCAAAGAGATTATTTCCTGAATGACACTTCAAAGGATCTAACAACAAAAATATGGTTCTGATTTAAATTCCATCCACTATTTCAGCCTTGCTATAGTCTTGGAAAAATTAATGACTTCTTATAGGCAATATACATTTTGTTTGATTCCTCTCTTTAAAAATTGCTTCTTGCTCATCTAGTTTTATGACATTTTACTTTTTTAGAATTTGTGGAACTTGAACCATGATGCCTTATTTTAATCTATTGTTCTGGTTATTCTCTTACAAAAGGGTTACAGCCCCAGTGCTGTTGGAGATGCTGGAGTACCAATGATACATCTAATTATTGTACCTTATAAAAACAGGTGCTTTTTGGGTTTCATAAGTATGTGACTATAATTTTTCCAAGAAACCTCATCTCCGTTTTCCTATCCTAGTATCCACTTGGATAAGTATCCAGAAACTAGGTGTTTATTTTCAGTAACTTGTCACATATCTGAAGGTCACAGCCATACTTTGCATCCTGAAATCCTTTTCTACAAATTATTCTCATCTTCCTGCTATCAAACACAGTGATGTTGAATTAGTTTCCCAGTAGGGCATGCCTTTAAGGTAAGAAATTACTGGCTGGCTGTTCTGATGAGTTCCATGTTGATATGAAGAAATGATGGAAAATGCTCCCTAAGATAGTAGTTTAAGCATTAATTATTATTTTTTTTATATATTTTGAACTAATGTTTAAGTAGCCATAAAGCTGAAATCTCACTTTTGAAAGTTTGATAAGTTATTGCTATGCTGGATACTCTTAAAAAAAAAAAGAAAATAACCATCATAATTTTTATTCTAAGCAACTGCTTAAGGCTAGAAACATACCTGTGAGGCGTCACACCAGTTTCATTTATAATGCACTGAATATGACACACCTGTATCTTTGATTTGTACTAGTTCTTTGATTTGAACAAATGTTTTGCTTTGAGTTTTATTTACAAGACGGGCTTTAAAAAAATATTAGACTGTGCTTATTCCATATTAACTTATTGTTAGGGTATTCTCTTTATATTGTTGATCACTACTAGGGTGATCTTATGTGTTTTCCTCAGATGTTATGTCAACATGGTTATCTTTAAGAAAATCCAAGACAATTGGATCTGGCCAGTTTAATTGCAGCAGTTAGCTGACTCACTGGATCTTGCCTTTTTCATTCAACCCAGACAATCATCTTAAGAAGGATATTTTAGTAGTACTTAATCTAGGAATCAAAGCTATGACTAAACATCATACTTGGTGCATCTTTCAGAGGGTCATAGTGTGAATTTGCATAAATCATACGTGATTGTCATTTTTTTCTTTCTTCTGTACACCTTAGGAAAACCCTTGATAAATATACCACAGTACAAGGAACTCAAGCATTTAGCTACCATAGAAATAGGGAATTTAAAGAAACAAGATATCAAGGGTTCAGCAGCAGCAGTCATTTTTCCCCTTTGTATTAGTTGGTGCAGCACTTTTTTTTTTTGATTTTTGGCTTGGGAACAGCCCTGATAACTCCAATGTTTATAGTTATGGGTTAGAATGTTTAGGCTGGCAAAGGATTTTCTGAGCCTCATGCTCTGCCAGGAAGGAGGGGAAGCCGGGAGGAAGCCGGGAGGAAGCAGAGACAGGACACCTGACCCAAACTGACCAAAGAGGTATTCCATACCACAGCACATCATGTCCAGGATGGAGAAACAGAGAGCAGAGACCTGGAAGGGTGGGAGGGTGCACTGCATGGTCAGGCTTGGTATCAGGTGAGGGAGGTGCACTGCGTGGTGGGGCTGGGTGAGCAATTGTATTTTCCCTTGTATTTCTCTTGTCATTATTATTATTATTGGTAGCAGTAGTGATTTATATTATACTTTAGTTACTAAACTGTTCTTATTTCAACCTCTGGGAGTTGCATTCTTTCGATTCTCCTTCCCATCCCTCCACAAGTTGGGGGAAGAAAGAGGGGGAAGTGAGTGAGACAGAAAACTGCCTGGCTTAGAGGCTTAAACCACGACACAAGATTACCAGTAAATGCTAGAACCAGTTTTATTGTATTTCTTCTTATTTACACTATATAATATCTTAATGATTAATGGCTTACTCATTACTATGCATTTTAATTTATATGCAAACAAGGGATGGTGAAAATAAAGACTTAAAGATTCTGTACTATTGCACTTTTTATAGAAAAGGGGAATAATCTGGACAGCATGCAGAACAAGCTGAAAAATGCTGATGACAACAATTCCATTCTCCTGAGAACTTTGAATGAAACCTTAGGAAAGCTGTCAGCCATTCCTAACGGTAAGCTGGAAAAGTGCTGCAACACTTGACTCATCCCCGCTCTTTTGTTTTATTTTCCATCACTTAAAATCTGTCTGATAAATCTCTGCCTTTGTCCACCCTGTGTTCACCTTGGCCATTGGCTGCTGCTATAAGACGAAGATGAGCAATGTGAGAGAGAAAACAGAACTGGAAGTAGTTACATATCAGTTTGCATTCTGATATGGTATAAGGTACTATGCTTTTGCACTTTGCAGAAGGTTTCAGAAAGAAAAGAATTATAATATCAGGAATTATGATACAATCTGAGACAGACAGACTTTCAAAGAAAAGTCAAAAGTCTTCTTATGAAACTACTTCTTAATGAACCATTATAATTTAGCCAGTATAATTTAACCCAAGAATAAAGACTAACTGGTTCACAGAAAAAGGATTAGATTTCCTGGTTTTTGTCTTGCCTGTCTACCACGCTCTGATTAATTTATGCTGCAGTTTAGTTTCCAGTCACTGTTTGGTGTGGTATATGTTTTTCAGATATACTATAGATTGCTTAGAACTGCAACAAGCTCACCTCAATAAATTCTGAAATGCTGTGCACATTCAGAATTCTATAAAGCTCAAAAAAAATTTTCAAAAATCTGTAATAGTCACTAAAATCACAAAGTCATGGGATGGTAGCTGCTTTGTGTTGTGATATCAAGACACAGAGAACTACAGCATAGTTTCATTATAATGGACAATGATAAACTGAATGTTTCTGTTAGAAAATAAAAAGTTTTTAATCAATGTATTCTACTAGAACTTTTCTCTCCAAGGAGCACTTTAAAAACTAAAGATACTCCTTAAGGAAAGTCTCTAAAGAATATCTATATTCTGTCTGATTTGTGATGGTCCGGAAGGCTCGGACTGTAAAAACATGGCATGAAAAACATTTTACTATTCATCTTGCATATTTCTGTGGCCTTAAGATTCTAGATAGCTGAGACGTTTTGTGTTAGATCTAGTGATCCTTGAAATCAAGCATTCAAAAACTGGTTTTTGAAGTGGCAAAAAATGTCACATCCTGGGGTTTGCCATTTTTCTTCTTGTGCAAATGTAAATGTCTCAGTCAAACAAAATGGACCTTTAAGACCCGTTGACCTTTAGGACACAGAATACCTACTATGAAATAAGAAATATGAAATGTGACATTAACATTAGCAATGTAATTAACTGTTGTCAGCTTAGAGTTACAGGACACTTGGGACAAGGACACTCCTAAAAACAAGCAGGCTTGTACTAGAATTAAACTCAGAGCAAATGAATGGCATGGATAAGAAAATGTCATAAATTAGTTGTCTGAAAGGGAAATAACCAATGAGAATGGGGGATGAAATGACTCTATCATGTATCTTACTCTTCAAGGTTTATAGAAAGCAGAAAGCAGCTTAAACTAATAATTCTTGTGTCCATGATACACTAATAGCCAGATAAAAGCAGAAGGATTCAAAATGAGATAGAAAGGTAGATCACGTTAGGAGAAGGACCTGTATGTGCAGGGATGGCATAAAGTGTGGCTGAAAATAAATGCTGTTTCTGTGACCAAAGAGAAATAACAAAGTAACTCCAACTTTCACTCTTCCATAAAGATGCATGATCTCTAATAATGGCCTTAAACAGAAATAAATAGGTATAATGAAAAAAGAAAGTGAAGAAAGGCAGTCAGTGCTCCTTGTTTTTCCACATGGCAGTAATGATGACATCAGTGGTTTATTCAACATTCACTTGTATTTTTGAGGGGCTATTGTATTTGGGGGCTTCTCAAAGCCAAAATTTCAGAAATGAGGGTGGAACTGTTTGGAAGATAGGTATAATATATCTTTACTCAAGGAAGTAAAAAGGGTCCTGGAGCTCTTCAATGTGCCAGACAAGCCCACCAATTCTCTGCGGCCTTTGGAAGCATTACATGCTCACAAGGCCAAAGGCTTGATCACATCAGCTGTTACACGGAAGGATAAGGACCTGCCTAGGAGACCATTTGGAAACCTGTGCTCATATGACTGACATAAGGATACCTTCAAGTACACAAGTGGAAAGCAACTCCAGGAACAGTTTCATAGGAAGCAGGTGCAAAGCAGATTCCTGGAGGTCCCATGACTCCACTGTGGTGGTAGAGTGGGAATTCACATGGATTCCCTTGCAATCATGACAGCGCTTTCTGTTTGCTCACTTGGTCCCATCTGTAGGAATTCTGAAAATCTGGCAGCTCCGTAGCCCAGCCCAATTTCTGCTGCTGGCTCATCATGTGATATACTGCCAGAATGGCAACAGCATCTGAGCTGCATGACAAGTTTTAAAGCAATGCAATTTACTAACACTATATGTAAATAAATACCTATTTGAATACCTAACTGCGCATTTTAGCATTTAGCAATAGAAGAATCAAAAACATTCAAGTTTTGAATGCTTTCACCCCGAAGACTGAACATTCATTTTCATTTTGCAGGCAGACAGGTGGGGGAGCATTAGATTAATTGGTTTGCTCAAGGTCACCAAGGATGTCTTTGAATGCATGTGATTAACTCAGTCAGTTGACCCTTGGTCTTCTTGTTCACAAAATGATTTGTCACAACTTTAGCTGAAACACATGGAATTATATTTCTGTGCTTTGTACATCAGAAAATTATATTATTTCTATTATAAATATCAAATATTGTACCTAAAAATTTATCAGAGGTGAATCAGTGAGTCAACAGCAATAAAAAAAATTAAGAAAAAAATTGCCTCAAAATTGTTTGCCCTTTACATACAATGGGGACTGGAGCCCCCATTTTTCTTTTCTGATGCATTTGTTATCTCAAAAATACCATACGGGGCCAGACTCTACAGTCCACACTCACAACTAATAATAACATGCTACATGTGAAGTAGAACCTCTCAAAGAACTACACAACGCAATTTAAGATGGTAGAATTTTGATCCAACTTTATATTTAAAATGTGTGAATGAAAGCTCTATACTCCAGGCAATCATTTCATTATCCTTTTCTACCTACAGATACAGCTGTAAAGGTACAGGCAGCCAAAGATAAAGCCAAACAAGCCAACGATACTGTAAATGACATCCTGGCCCAGGTTAAAGACCTCAACCAGAATCTCTTGGGCTTGAGAAACAACTACAGTAAACTTGTAGACGATGTGGCAAAAACAAATGCTGCTGTGAAGGATCCTATTGAGAACAGTAAGTTTTCTTGTTTTGTTTTGTTTTTTTTTTTTTTTGGGGGGGGGTGTTATTTGATGGTGGTTTTAAATTTGTGAGGTTTTTTTCACATTTCAAAATGAAACAGAGACACTCCAGAGTTTTACTTGCATAACGTTACTACAGTACGCTGGGATAAAAGAAATGTCTGTGACTTCTATTTTCTGGACTTTATATATAAAAAGAATTTTAAATCTTAAGGACTGCTGCTAGTAGTGGGAAAAAAAGCTCATTTCAGCAGGACGAACGTTTCGTTGATGGATTTGTTCTGCAGACTACTTTTTAAAGTATTCAGGAGGTGAATAATCAAAGATTCAGCTGGCAATTCACCCACTGATTCAAGCAAAATCCTGCACGCTAAACCTGTCTTCAGTCAGTCAGATAATGAGTTCTGGGAGAAATGCATGACTTCTTTCATATCCGTTACTATTTTTAGTAGAACACTGAAGACAAGAAGAAAGATAAAAGAGAAATTCTGGGAATGGTATTTGTATGTTTGGGGGCTTTTTGTGTGATAGTGAATTGTGTTATCAAATGTGGACAACTGCTTTAGCATTTTCACTTTGTTTGTGATGGATAAAATTGAATTCTAAATTACAACACATTTTATGGTGATAAAGGAGCACACAGCTAGGGTTTACAGCGAAAACAGTGTCTTTAGAAAATTACTGAAGGATTAGTTCCTGAGCTAACGTGGGCTTCCCAGATTGTTGTCAGCTTGATGAAGCTGGGCATCTGAAAACATCCAGTTTAGGAGGTTGCCATTCTCATTCTATGGACAAATATCCTCTTCAAATTATAGCTGTACCAGTGAAAGAAGTTAATCCTAATGGCTGTTTGTCACTGCCTGCCTACTGCAAGCTCCTGATCCCTCATCAACTGAGATGCATGTGTGAGCCCCAGATACAATCCCCATCAGGCAGACTGATCCACACTAGTTTAGAAGATATGAAAAGTAGTTATTGATTGAAATAGCGTGGTTAGATTACAGCGGATTATGGAACAAGAAGAACTATGAGGTAATAACTTCTGGCAGGGTAGTGATAAACAACTGAGAAATCACCTAAAATCAGTAATTTCTTAGTGCTGCTGGATCTAGAGTAGGCCATCTGTCCCAGGCCAAGTATTCTAAGACTGTGTGTACATTAGCATTTTAGTTGAGATTAGGAGCAGTAATTTAGAAGTAAATCTCCAGATTGCTCCTAGTCACCATTATTTCCTTCACATTAGGAGTGGTCTTAACACTTACAAATTCTTTCATGTCATATAAAGCTTATAAATCTTAAATAGAAGATGTTCTCCAGAAGTACACTTTTGCCAATCTCCAACTGCTAATGGATACTCAGAATACAGAATGAGAATAAAGTAAATGCAGAAAAAAACACTCCAAATGTATATAGTGAGCATATTGGGCCTCATGACTACATCCTGAAGTAGACATAGCTTTTCTTGTATGCCAAATTTCAGACCCTAAATTTTCATTATGTGGATGTGCAATACATAAAAGGTAATGTGTTTTTGCCACACTAATCCTGTCCCTTAATTTACTTTATATTTCACTTTAGAACTTCAAAACATTTTCTTATGTTCTGTTTTTTCTCTTTTCTTTTGTCTCCGTATTTTGTCTACAGAAATCAGTACGTACATTTTCTCTCTTGCTGCTTTTGCTGTGCTTTTTCCAGTAAGCGATAACCTCCTTACCACCAAAGCTTCTGCATGGTGCTCTGTATTTTACATTCACTGAAATAGTAAAATAGTTACTTTTTGAAGGCTCTGAGCATCTTGAAGGTTTGGTATGAGTACCTGGGTGACTGTTAAAAAAACTCGATATACAAACTTTCATGCTTTATATAAGCATCATTATTACTATTAATTTTCATTCTCAGTATGCATTATTCCAGCAAGTGTGGGTTTGTCCCTTTCAGTGTCACCCACACAAACCCATACCCTACCCTCATGCTAGCCAAGTCCTGTAATCCTAAAATCTACTGATGGATTGTCAAAGACAGGACATTCTCCACTGGTTGTATGCTGAGAGGAAAATGAGTAATTAGAAATTGTAAAAAAAGAAAAAATGTCAGTGTGAAATTATTCACCTGAAAGCAAAGAAAGTATTTGCAATTTACTGCCACTGGTTTTTAATCTGCTTTCAATGCATATCAGGATTTTAAACATGTGATCAGAATAAAGCCTTTTTCTAGTTGTGGCCATTGTAGTGAATTCAGGAATTAACTTCAAGTTAATTCTAACTGTTTTAGAAATTACTAAAGAAAACTAATCTAATATTTGTCTTCAAAATTTGATTTTTTTATAAAAAATATTGCATTCAGAAGTGTATTTTCCTACAAGAAATGTTTTCCATTAGTATCATCCTGACTTGAACCTTAGTTACTGCTTCAAAATCCTGCTTTAAAACCTGCATTTGCTACTGTTGCTACTTCAACTTGATTCTAAATATTCTTGAATTATCTTAGTCTGTTCAGGGAGCTTCCTGGTCTGTGTATAGTAGTATATACAATCACATGAGTATTGTGTATGCAGAATGTCCTTGTATTTTGCTTATCTCAGTATATAATTACTCTCTGACACCACTCTCTAAAACCCTGTCTTGTTCTTTCTTTCTTATGAAGTTGCTGATGCAGATTCCAGCATTAAAACCCTAGAAAAGGAAGCAGATCGCCTGCTAGATAAAATCAAGCCAATCAAAGAACTTCAGGATAACTTAGGGAAAAACATTTCTCAGATAAAAGAACTGATAAACCAAGCTCGGAAGCAAGCCAATTCGGTAAGCCCTCTTTCTCAGTAAGATGATCTTTTGAGTATTGATGGGATTTCATTTTCCACTTTTCTATTTCGTTTCCATAGGGTGAATCAGTTCTAATTCTAAACATCTGTAAAGAGAGCAAATAATGGATTATAATTTCCCTAGATAAAGAGAATATTCTGATGTTTTTTATTCTGTCTTGTTTCTTCATTTAAACATGTTCTTGTTAAATGGAAAACATCCATAGGAATGTATTTGGAGAGGTTATTATTTAAGAAGTACTGTGGACAATAGTACGGCAGAAGAATTATATCATAATTGATTTTTTTGTGAAAATGATAGTGTATTTTTTTTTTTTGTCTCAGCACTGATATTAAGCCCCTGATTTCATTTCATAGAACTTACATTACCTGAGAAAGACACTATCTCAAACTCACTGAAATTGCTGACTGCATTCGATTTTTGTGTATTCTTGACTTTCATTGTCCTGTAGCAGTTCTGAAGACTTAAATTTGAGTTAAGAATATGTTTCTAGTCCTTTCAACGAGTTTGGAGTCCATCTCCCTGACCCGGTAATACTGTAAACTTAAGGATCAGGTGGTTAATTCTAAGATTATTTAGCTTGTGACCTAATGTAGCAAAAGAAAAAAAATCTTGAAGATGTTACTTCAGAAAACTCCTGAAAAAAAACTTAAAAAAAAATAATCTACAGAATAATAGGATCCTGGAAAAGAAGCATATTCCATATATTCAATGAAATTTGCGCTTGACAGGCTACATTTATTACATGGTTTTGCTATATTCATTTTCTCTCTGTCTGAAGGCTTTGCAGTATTTAACTGCTCAGTGTTTCTGAGATAAGGAAATTGTGAGTTTGGCCATATAATGGATCTCCTTTTTGACAAAGTTTGCCCTAAGCAAAGGTGATACTAATATGTACATCTACTGTAATACATAAACATGTCTAGCTGGAATTGAAATGCTGCTATACTGTAATTTTGCCTATGCTGGCATCATGAAAGCAAACAGTACACTGTTTCTACTTCTGCTCAAAGCCTGATGAAACTAGCACACGTATCCAGATGCATACATCATTGTGCTATGAAAATGAAACTTAGTTATGAATATCAACTCCATTAGGGGTTATGTAAAAGCAGTGATAGGTACAACTGTTGGTTTAAAAATAATTGTTAAAAGGTGTCTTAAATTGGCATAATCAAAGATATTGCAAGGAAAACTAGGTCATCCTGTCTACCCGACAGCAACGTGCTATGATCCCTTTAGGAATGCTGCCTGTTTTGCTGGCTGCACGTTCTACTTACAGGCTACCTCTAATGCTAGACTTGCAGTGCTGCTTGCACTAGACCGCTATATCTTCTAGCTGTTTTCTAATCCATACATTTTGTCCTTTCAAATCTGAATGCCAGTAAGAGCTTTTATTTCCTTTTTATGAACAAACGCAGAAAGAAAATTCCATTCCTACTTCCTATGCATAATCAAGCAACACTCTGATGCATATAACACAGAAATGGGAAGGAAGAAAAAAAGTATGATATTCTTATAATTATTTGGAGACATCTATAGTTATTTTTGGAATAATAAGCAGTAAACTGAGTTCTTTCTGCTATGTTTCTTTTTGAAGATCAAAGTGTCCGTGTCCTCTGGAGGCAATTGTATTCGCACATACAGACCAGAAATAAAGAAGGGAACATACAACACTGTCATTGTCAATGTGAAGACTTTAGTTGCTGACAATCTGCTTTTTTACCTTGGAAGTGCCAAGTTTGTAAGTCTCTTTCCTGCTTTTCATGTCAGGGTTGCTGGTTCACATCAGTCTACTGACAAATACAGAAGATGAGAAAGGCTTTTTTAAATTTAATTTATTTCTCCTTGAGGCTTCAAAGCACTAGTAGAAGGCCACTATAATCTAGTCATTTACTGTCTTTGGTACTAATAGAGGGTCTTCTAAAATATGACCAGCAAATATTTATTTTATATTTTTTTATTTTAACTAGATAGGAAATGGGACGCTTGTAAATGGACTACATTAGAGCTCTAAAATTCACAGTGCAACCAGGGTAATTCTGGAGCTGGTTGTGAGTTTCCCTTGGGAAGGAAGTAGCTAGTCATCTTGCACCTGTCAAAGCTGCTATTGTAATTTTAAGTCAAGACTAAAGTTCCAAGCATAATAATGATGATTCAGTTTCCCATGAGCCTATAGCAGTCTGAGTTGTAGAACAATCAATAATAATGCAGTAAATTGGAAAAGTATTCTAGTTCTAGCATTTTGAACTATGTATTTTATTTATGTAATATGAAATGAGGAGACTAGATGGCATTGTGTATTAGCCTACTATCCTGACATCTTTCTGCCATCACCAACAGAAGTAATTTGCCATCTTTGGCTTGAGATTCCTTGTTTGAGCCAATGAAAGCAGGAAAAATGGAATCTCATTTTACAGCACTATGAGAATTAATGTTCATAATTTACTATTTATGTATGGATTTCTGATGCCTCATTAGATTAGACCTTCTGAAGTATGAAGAGTTCTGAAAAGCTTACCTTAACTGAAGCATGAGATTGTTTCTGTTTTCATATTTTACATGTAGACTGATTTCTTGGCCATAGAGATGCGCAAAGGCAAGGTGAGCTTTCTGTGGGATGTGGGATCTGGTGTTGGCCGAGTAGAGTATCCAGATCTGACCACTGATGATGGGTTTTGGTACCGGATTGAAGCCTCCAGGCAAGTATATATTTCATTTCCATGATGTGGTTCCTAAAGAAAAAAAGTCTAAATTTAACAAGTTCTGCTTCTAATCCACTGTTTGCAGGTTGGTATACCTCAAGTTTACATGGAAATTTTTACTATGTTTGAAGCATCAACTTATTTATAAAAAGATGGTTTTGTAAATGTAAGAAATTCTATCCTGGCTTAATTAAAGCTTTTGAACCTACATTCAATCATACCAAAAGTGTATATACTACAATTACTATTGAAATGTGAATTATTCCATGACAAGAACTTGTTTTCTTCAAATAGTTTCCCTCTAGCATCAGCAGTCTATGACTGCTTATATTCCTTTCTATTTACCTTCTACTAGGTTCCTTTTAAAATCAGTTACAGGTTTTGCCACTCAAAGATATTATTTTCTCCTTGAATTTCAAAGAGGGACAGCTTTTCTGAATTTTTGGTCTTAATACAATAGTGCAAATGAATAGTGTATCATACACCAGTGTCTTGATTCTTACTTGAAATGCCATTTCCATGGGCAGACTGTCTCTTAAAAGCAGAGATATTTGAAAAGGTACAGTTTATGAAAACTCAAAGCTGAAATATTCTGGAAAGTTAAATTGTACTTTGTAATTTGAGCTCAGCTGTTGACTGCTTTTGACTTCTGAAAATATAATTACCTCAATATTCAAATTTCACATTTGTTAGTTGAAGCTTATACTTTCCGTTCAAATAGCAAACACATGACACATGATGTAATAATTACAGGATACAGATTGCATAACTTTATATCCTTTATCTTCTTATGAAGAGATCTTAGTTATTTAGATAACGTAATCTATATATTGCAATTTGATTTGAAGCTAATTCCTCCTGCATCATTACAGTTAATTTCACATAGTATTAAATATAGAACTGATAACACAGAAAATGAGAGAAAGAAGGAGAAAGAAAACAAAGCACTCTAATTCCAGTTACATCCATAGCTCTCAGAGGAGAAAATGGCACCCAGTTTAAATAATGTAATGAAATCACAGAAATCAGCTTTTCAGAGCAGAGAATTAAAATAAAATTATGGAACCATCTCTAGAACCTCGCTTAGTGAAACTTTATTTTGCTAGGAAAAAATAAACTGGGGCACTTATATGAATTGTTGAAATCTTTACCATTTTATATTATTCATACAAAAACAGCTTCACAACACAATAATGCCAGACTTTCATTTACAAGAAAGCTGCTTCAGCAGAATATAGAGCCAGGACATGGTATAAAAATTCACACAACCTACAAAAGCACACTGCCAATTAAGCTGGTTGCTCTGGATATATAGAGTGTCCATGCCATTAGTTTTGTACGAACTGTTGTATCAGCAATTTAGAACAATTACAGCTGCACAAATCTGAAGTACAGAGCATTGTTTAGGGGAATTACATTGCAGACACATTAGTTGGACTTGTGGGGTAAAGATGAAGAGCTTGGAACTGATTTTGCATTCTCAAGGCAGACTTCATAAGTCACATAACCTACAGAAGCATTTTCAACATAGAAGATTTTAGTCCATTTGATAACTCTCCTCTGCCTAAATAAGCTGTGGGAGAGTTTCACTCATTTCATTCCCTCACCTTTTTTCTCCAGATTTCTGCTCACTTCCAGCCACAGACTTTTTCAGCAACCTGGCAGAGCTGCCTGAACAGCTGGAGCAGGGCATCCACTTAGAATGGGGACACTGAATGAAATTCTGGCCTTGCTGAATCTTGCCATCGATTTCAGTGGTGATGGCCATTGACACACAATAATAACAATACAGCAGGTTTAAAGGTTGAGAGCAGTTCTTAGCCAAGGATCCTGAAGAGCCTTAAAAAGAAGTGCTGTAGTGTCACAGAGGTTGTGAAATTCTCAAGGTCACTCAGCATACTGAATGAAATCTAAATATAACAAAGTTGACTGTTGAGTAATGATCAAAGATGTTCAGTTCAGTTAATGTTTGCACCAAAGTTTCCAGTGTATTAAGGCTAAATTGATTATTACTGCACCTATTTTCAGGGACATTTTCAACGTTCACCAAATTTTTATTTAAAGCACACTAATACTTTGAATTTTATTGTAAATGCCAAGGTTATCATGAAAATAATTTTTATTACTTTATTGAAGTAAAATTTGTATATTGCTATAGGAATTCCCTATGCTTTGATGGTACATAAATTTAACAAATGTCACTTAGAGAGACACTTAACCTTCTTACAGAGGCAAATCTGACTGACATCAAGAACTGCAATCAAAGTATCAATTAGCAAAGGAAAATCTGGCATAACAGTATGTGACAAAATGACTTAAAGCAGGTTTGCAACATGCAAACAATGTCAGTTTTGTGAAACAGTCAAATGGATCACAATGGTTTTGAGACTTGCCAGACCAGTGAAACAATGTCACTTGACTTCAGGAGGCCTCAGTTAGGAGCAGGATCTGACTGCTTATGATTTTAACCAAGTGTGATTTAATTATTGCCATTGTTTTAATTGTTAATGACAGAGTTTAAGAAGCAGCCTTCCTTTGCCGACACAGGATGATTGAATCACAAGTTCACAGTAAACACATCCAGCTCAACTCAGCAAGAATTCAGTCCTAAAGTACTGTGGCTATTCTAAGCCATAGTTTCCACTCAATATTTTCTATGCTTTCAAGGGGTCAAGGAGCAGATGTTCCTGCATGGTATTTTGAAATCTAATGTTGCTGACTTACAAAAGTACTGTGAAATTTAAAAGTCTAATTGGGCAGTCAGCAAAATACTGCATAGGTAGTCACTCCTGATAGGTATACATTCTTTGTAAACTGTTATAGAAAAAGAAAGTAAGGTTTATTTAAAATGGTGTATTTCTGCATGAAGTATCAAGCATATGAGTTAGAAAGTTCCATTTAATATTGATATCCATGCTGAGAGCTTCATTGCTGATTATGGTTGCCAGATAAGTATTTCCAAATTAATATGGCAGTGGTCATGGGAAATCCAGCATTATAGTAAAAAAAATTAGATAAAGCAGCAATTTGTAAAGTTATCCATAAATCCACAGTATGTAATCTCCCTCTGCCTATCTCATCTCCCATTCACTCCTCTACCACACTATGAAACATACAAGATACTTATCTGCACATGACAGGATTTGGGTCACATTCCATGCTTGCGTCTACGGTCATTATTATGGCCACATAAGAAGCTATGTGTGTCGATAATGATCCATCTCTCTGGGATGCAATACTAATTTATGATTTGACTATAAATGCCTAGTAGTTTACTTCTATTAGGTAATTAGTAAACTTTCTTCAGAAAGCTACTATCCATACTGCTGCAAGCTAAAGTAGTATTAAGAGAAGAATTGCAAAACATTCAAAATTATTTGAATTTCCTCTGAAATATCTTTCCATGTAGCTGCAAGATTAGGAGGAATCATCTCTCTGCACATTCTGTTCATTCTGTTGTAAAAATATGTCTGCAAACTCCATGCAAGTAACCATATTGATATAACATAAGGAGTAGAAAGCAAACTTCTGCTGTTTACAAATGGCAAATTCTGTTGTTGTTACCATCAATATTTGATATGATTTACAGTGGACAATGAGGTAACATCCTTAAACACAACAGGATTTGGGCCTATTTGATAAGCAGGCAGAGAGCTCCACTGCAGAAAATGCAAGCCTTATGCAGCAGAATAAAAGAAATTGAAGAAATATCACATGAGCATTCATTTCAGTTCAAGTATAATTTTACAAACCTTATGAAATTCAGAAATTTAATGTGGAATCTTGTCAAAATCATTTGTTACATCAAGAAACAATTACTTAACACTCATTTCATCACAAAAAAATTAAAAATACATTTCTTTATTTTTGTCAATGAAAGTTCCATTTCATCTTTATAGTGAATTTTTTTTCAAAAAGGGCACTGAGGTGACAGAAAAACTGGTTCAGAGATCATGTCTTTAACTTAGGCAGGCATCGGAATCTATTCATTTTTATTGAAATGGAACATAACTTAATCCGTAAAAGATACATATATTATAAGATACCATCTAAAAATGACATTTCCTATGTTTATTTTAACTATTGACTAGGTATGCTTAAATTATTTTGTTAAAATCCCTAGGACTGGGAAAAATGGCACAATATCAGTGAGAGCTCTGGATGGTCCTAAATCCAGCATTGTGCCAGCCACTTTCAGTGCTGTCTCTCCACCTGGATATACCATTCTGGATGTGGATGCTAATGCCATGCTGTTTGTTGGTGGTTTAACTGAAAAAATAAAGGTAATGTCTTGTCTGGTGCTAGTGTATTAACTGGCTGTTTATGTGGACAATTTTTGTTGCTGCTGACAGTAGAAATAGAACACTTTAGTATGTTGACATCGTTAGTAAGTGCTTTGGTAGCAAATAGAGTGTGTGTACTCTTCAAACACTATTGGGAGTTGCCTAGATAGATAGCTGCACAGGCCTGAAATTTCTCTGTCCATGCTGTTAACTTCTAATTACAAGTCTGATGGCTGACTGTATCGATGCAGCATTTAGCCCTAACAACTAATTCCTAATTACATTTTGTGGTCCAACTTCCTAGTTTTTGGAAATTTCAGCTTTCTGACTTGGGAATACATGGATAGATATACTCCCTTCTTATATAGAATAGCATGGGTGCACGTTCTGAGGGAATCAAAAACAAAATCAGGGGATACAAAAATAGAAAAATATCGATTCCATTTGCTCGAAATCAATGTCTTGAATACCAGCTTTAGCTTCAAAGATATCCATTTGTTTTGGAGCACTGTCAAGTAACTTCATTTTAGAACATGATCATGGCTTCTGCACACACAGGAAAACAATGCTGAGCAGACTTACACAACTACCAGCTAACTTAACTGAGATATCTGGCTTTGAAAAGCATTCACCAGAAATAATTTCATGAGATTTTGGTCTAGGAAATTGCGAGTCAGTCTATATTTATACAACACAAATATGCAATCATTTAGGTTGGAAAAGACCTTCAAGTTCATTGATACCCAACCATTAACCTAGCACTGTCAAGGTCACCACTTAAATGCATCTCTAAGTGCCACATCAACACACCTTTTAAATACTTCCAGGGATGGTCATTCAACCACTTCCCAGGGCAGCCTGTCCAATGCAGGACAACCCTTTCCATGAAGAAATTATTCTTAATATCTAATCAAAATTAGGCACAACTTGAGGCCATCTCCTCTTAGAATCATATAATCACAGAATAGTTAGGGTTGGAAAGGACCTTAAGATCATCTAGTTCCAACCCCCTGCCATGGGCAGGGACACCTCCCACTAAACCATGTTACCCAAAGCTATGTCCAGCCCGGCCTTGAACACCACCAGCGATGGAGCATTCACAACTTCTCTGGGGAACCCATTCCAGTGCCTCACTACCCTCACAGTAAAGAACTTCCTCCTTATATCCAATCTAAACTTCTCCTATTTAAGTTTTAAACCGTTACCACTTGTCCTGCCTCTACAGTTCTAATGAAAATTACATAGGCCTACTAGAGATACTGGAAGGCTGCTATGAGGTGTCCATGCAGCCTTCTTTTACCCAGGCTGAACAGCCCCAACTCTCTCATCCTACCTTCATATGGAAGGTACTCCAGCCCCCTGATCATCCTCGTGGCCCTCTCCTCTGGACTTGCTCCAACAGATCCATGTCCTTTTTATGTTGAGGACATCAGAACTGCACACAATACTCCAAGTGAGGTCTCACAAAAGCAGAGTAGAGGGACAGGATCGCCTCCTTCAACCTCTGGTCACATTCCTTTTGATGCAGCCCAGGATATGGTTGGCTTTCTGGACTGCGAGCGCACACTGCTGGCTCATGTTCATTTTTTCATCTACCAACAGCCCCAAGTCCTTCTCCTCAGGGCTGCTCTGAATCTCTTTGCCCAACCTGTAGCTGTGCATGGGATTGTCCAAACCACGTATAGGACCTTGCACTTGGCTTGGTTGAACTTCATGAGGTTGTCATTGGCCCATCTCTCAAGAGTATCAGGGTCCCTCTAGATGGCATCCCTTCCCTCCACTGTATCAACCAAACCACACAGCTTGGTGTCATCAGCAAACTTGCTGAGGGCGCACCACTGTCCATGTCACCGAAAAGATGTTGAACAAGACCGGTCCCAACACCGATCTCTGAGGGACACCCCTTGTTACTGGTCTCCAATTGAACATTTTGCCACTGATTACAACTCTGTGTGTGCAGCCATCGGTCAGTTCTTTACCCACCAATTGGTCCACCTATCAAATTGATGTCTCTCCAACTTAGAGACAAGTATGTCATGCAAGACAGTGTCAAACGCTCTGCACAAGTCCAGGTAGATGACATCAACTGCTCTACGCCTGTCCATCATAGAAGGCCACCATATTGGTGAGGCAGGATTTCCCCTTAGTGAAGCTATGCTGGCTGTCACCAACCACCTTGTTGTTTTTCATGTGCCTCAGCATGCCTTCCAGGAGAATCTGCTCCAAGATTTTGCCAGGCACAGTTGTAAGACTGACTGCTCTGTAGTTCCCCGGCTCATCCATTTTCCCCTTCTTGAAAATGGGGTTATATTTCCCTTTTTCCAGTCACTGGGAACTTCACCTGACTGACATGATTTTTCAAAAATGGTGGACGATGGCTTAGCAACTTCATTTGTCATCTCCTTCAAGATCTGCAGATGGCTGTCATCAGGTCTTATGGACTAGTGTGCATACAGGTTCTTAAGATGGTTTCAAACCAGATCCTTTCCTACAGTCTGCCTCAGGTCTGCATTTTCATAGTCCCTGCATCCATCTTACACAACTTGGGATATGAGGTCAGAGCATTTGCTGGTGAAGTCTGAAGCAAAGAAGTCATTAAGAACCTCAACCTTCTCCAAATCCAGGGTAGTCAGTTGTCACGATAGCTTCTGAAGAGGGCCCTCTGTCTCTAGTCTGTGTTTTGTTTGCAGTGTACCTACAGAGTCCTTTCCTGTTATCCCTAACATCCCTTGCCAAGTTTAATTCTAACTGGGCCTTAGCTTTCCTAACCTGGTCCCTAGCATCCCAGACAACATCTCTGTATTCTTCCCAGGCCGCCTGTCCTTGCTTCCACCTTTTATAAGCCTCTTTTTTCCATCGAAATTTTCCTCAGCAGCACCTTATCCATCCATGGAGGTTTCCTAGGCCTCCTGCTGCACTTCCTTCTAGTTGGGATGCAACACTCCTGAGCTTGCAGCAGGTCATCCTTGAATATCAACCAACAGTCTTGGGCTCCCTTGCCCTCTAGGGCAATATCACCTGGAACCTTACTAAACAGATTCCTGAAGAGGCCAAAATCTGCTCTCTTGAAGTCCAGGCCAGTGAGCTTGCTGCATGCTCTTATCACTGTCCTGTGGATCTCAAACTCAACCATTTCATGATCATTGCAATCAAGGCTGCCCTGGAGCATCACATTTCCAACCAGATCTTCCCTGTTGGTGAGCACGAGGTCATGCATGGCACCTGTCCTTGGCAGCACCTCTATTACTTGCAGAAGGAAGTTGTCTTCCACACAACTGAGGAACTTCCAGGATTGCTTATGCCAGGCTGTACCATCCCTCCAACGGATATCAGGGTGGTTGAAGTCCCCCATGAGGACAAGGGTCTGTGAGAGTGAGGCTGTTGCTACCTGTCTGTAGAGAGCTTCCTCCACCGAGTCCTCTTGATCAGGCAGTCTGTAACAGATCCCCGTATCGACTCTTCATTTCATCTGAAATGAAGCCACCGAAAGACACTAACTTTTTCTGGTGCTGAAGATGCAGTTGCAATCAATCTTGAGTTTTCTTATTGAATTTCAAGGGTGTAAATAACTGCCATGCGTTTTCTTTTATGTAATTTGGTATCATATGGGAAATAAGCAAAGAAGTGAAACTGAAGAATTTCTTGGAGGATTATGTATTAGGAAAAACAGCCTTTCTGTCCATTTTTCTACTTTCTTAAAGACTTAAACAGAGGATCTGGTTTACTCTTTACTTTCCTGCTTTCTATCTAGGGGTGACTAAAGGTATTTGTTTTCTTCTGTTAGTGCTAATCAAAAAACTTCAAAACATATTTCTAAAATAAATGAATCATCAGTTGCTTAAAGTTGATCTGTACCACAGAGATTAGTGACACAGAAACAAAATGGCTTCATTGGCTTTCTGCACTCTGCCCCTTTGATCTACTTTTTCAAAGGGAAAGGAAATAAATCGGGGAGAGGTGTTTTATCTCCACCTAGTTTTCTTCTCAGTTTTCTTTCATTCTTGGTTTTTTGCTAAATAGATAAATTTTAATTTCTACTGTTGTTTTCAGCAGCATTAAATTAAAATGCATTGGCATTATATCCTGTTATGTACTTCCTGTAATAACTCACGTAGTGGAATAAACACTCCACTCAGCTGAATCAGGACTATTCAGTGATTGCAGTGCTTTGCAGCTGCAGTAAACAAAAGGCCAAATAAAATGAGTCCATAGAGGCCATTGGGCATCTGTGCGTCTGCCCATCTCACTAAAATGCTTAACTGTCAAGAGTCTGACTGCAGGCTTGGGAACACACACTGGCTCAGGTAACAATCACAAGTGACAGAGTTTATGATTAAACAAATAATTTTATTGTTCTGCATTTAGAAAGGCACCTGAGAAGCTGATTTATACAATATTTAAATTTTGTTGACTCAGTTGAGACCCTAAAAAATGTGTGGTCAGGTGGGGTTTTGCTTATTGTCTTTGGGTGATACCCCAAAAAAGTCATGAGCCTTCAACCTCAAATGCCAGCCTGAGCCCAAACCTTATTTTAATTTTATTTTAGATTTGACTTTTGTATTATCAGAAGACAGCTGGGGCAAGTACTGGAACAGTAATACCATTTGTATGTACACAGCTGTAGAACATCGAACCTCCCAGACCAGAGCTTTCATCTTAATTATGCTTTCAAAAAAATTATTGTGTTTACATTAAGAATCCAGAGAATCAAAGATGATAAATTCAGCAAGAGCTGTTCTGTGCCACAGTGTAAAGTACTCTTGTGCCTAGTCCTTATTCCTGCAGCAAAGCTGTCACATTAGAGTAATAAAAATTCATGTTTTACTCTATGTCATCTCTAGGTTTAAGTGTTATAAATATTCTACTGTTAAGAGCTCTTAGCATTACAGTTTTATGTAGAAAAAGTGAGACCAAAGTGTGAAGAGAGATCATACGTACTCAAAGTAACCAGGCTTCAAAGCTGGTACCTACTGCTCCAATAAAAGATGGTACCTCTCAGATTTTTACCGCATCCCTTTTTGCATGCATCTTTGCTGTGCATTCAAAATAAGACTCATTTTCAGTTTTTAAAAGCATCTTTCATCTGACTTGAGTAGAAGACTGTAGTACTTAGATGTCACGATTTTCTCAGAAGTGACATTAAGTTCATACTTGTTGCTAATTAAAACCTTCCCAATTACCCTGGGAAATATCACTGGTGCATTAAGTCTTTTGAGTCATACTTTTCCTTGAATATTTTCAAGTTGCATTTCTCCATGTTCTCTTGCAAGATCTTAATATTTGTAATTGCTATATGGAAAACAGCAGGTGTTTGTCTATCTCAAATAACTAAGTGTATAGATTTTTAATCAGCTCATATTGATGAAGTGAAATTTAAATGAAACTAGATATTTTTAGAAGGATAATTTTGAGATGAGTACTCTGTGCACTGTCAAATATTACTACCTTGATGATGGTACCATGTTATGATCTAATGAGCACTACCCCATGTGCATGACCCTAGCTTAATGAGTTTTGATGGGATATGAATTTTAATTGCTTTGCCATCTGCACTTTTTCTGCATCCAAAGTTCAGCATGAATGTTCCAGGTTTAGCCAGTTGAGTTCAAAGTTGGTCTTTTTGCCTGGATTATCTGCTCAATTTCCAGGCTTTTAAGCATTAAAATACTTAGCTTATTATATTGTGGGCAAGAATCCTCATAGTCCTTCTTATGAAGTCTTAAATTAAAACCCAGATACACCTTGAACAAGTGAGAGTGGACAGCTCTCTGTATAGCCATGAAAGCTAATAATGACATGGAGGTCAGGGCACCTCCTTGTTCTCCAGGAGTCATTCTGCCTAGGCCTTTCCCAGAGCACAAATATAAATGAGTTTTCGGTTTCAACTGAGAAAAAGTTTAGCTCCCATTTTTGCTCACAGTTCCCATGTAGAAGGGCTTTTCAGATAAAATATTACTCTTGATATTTAAAATAAAAAGCATCTTTTAGTATCTGTGATTTTCATACCAGTTATATTTTCAGACACAGTAGATTCTTCAAATTGAATGCTAAGAGGTCTGTGTTTTCTGTTACAGAAGTCAGATGCTGTAAGAGTCACCACCTTCACTGGCTGCATGGGTGAAACCTTTCTTGACAGCAAGCCCATAGGACTGTG
Organism: Forpus xanthops; assembly: GCA_032466535.1. Lineage (NCBI taxonomy): Eukaryota > Metazoa > Chordata > Aves > Psittaciformes > Psittacidae > Forpus > Forpus xanthops. The sequence goes on along the minus strand of JASSUY010019546.1, from coordinate 28,521 downwards.
GAATTTCAGGGATATTGAAGGTGACTGCAAAGGATGTGCTGTCAGGTAAGTAAAACGCTGACTGTTTCAAAAGCTTCAAAAGCCAAGGGCCCTTATACAGAGGGACTACCTGATATTACGGTATACTCCTGGAAATTTTCACTTAAAGAAAGCAGGTAATGGGTCTCTCACGTCCTTGTTTATAGCTGTCACAGTGACCCGCTACATGAAAGCAGAGCTGTTCTCTTGGATGCTCCTGGTTTTGAGTGAATTTGGCAGTATCAGTATATGATACAGAGCTCCCTCTGCATTAGGTAAAATAATTGTAGACCCAGTCATGGGAATTAAGAGTAGGCAACTTTTTAAACTAGCAGCCTAGTTTGACAGCCTGCTAAGGCTTAACCCTTTGAAAGCGATGGAAATTCCAGTTGTGAATTGAAACAATTTTGGAAATACCTGAGCATTTCCTTGACTACAACTGTAGGCCCTTAAGACTTAGGTGGAAATTTAGGGAGAGTGACGGTGGATAGATGTACGCACTTCAGTTCCAGTAAAGTCCTAATGGAAATGCCTAGAGCTTTATATCCATCTCTGCCTACATTTGATTTTCTCATTTCTCAGTGATAGTTTAGGTCCTTTTATACCATGCAATTGTTCCAGTACCAGTGTCCTGTTCTCCTGCAAAATCTAACTGAAAAACTTCACTATTAAATGTAGATGTAGAATGTGAGAGAACTACATTCAAGATTCTTATACATTGCATCAAGATAAATGGGAAACATGTTCCTGGCAAATATTACTCCTGTAGTTCCTCTGTTCAAATTCAGTTGTGTTTGTGATTAAACCAGAAGACTACCATCTTACAGCTAACTGATCTGTGTGACAAAAAAGGGCAAAGAGTCTATCATGAAAATCGTATCAAACAAACTGATCTTTTTTTGTTTTATGATGAGAGCAATGCCAAAAACTGCAGAAGCATCGGTGCTAATGCTCTTGTGATATTTGTAATTTGTGGGTAGACTGGGACTTGCCTTTTCCAGGGTTTTCAGTCTGGGACCCTCAGAAGTTGTAAAATCACTAACAATAAAAATAACAATACTTATTACAAGATGAAAGAGTACATAATGCTATTTTACACTGAGGATTGCAAAATGAGTCTTTACAAACGATGAAATACATACAACATAGTACTCTTCCATCTCCCTCCCAGATGTGGTTTGTGTTGCACAGCTGGTAGGCTGTCCCTACACTTAAAGGGAGGTGTTCTCTCACTCCCCTAGTTCCCCACTTCTTTTTAACTTCATATGGTAAAGGAAAATGGTTGGAATTGCCGCTTTTCAGCCCACAGGTGGCAGATGGTGAAGGGACAGTCCAGTTTGATGGGGACAGCTATGCCATGGTGAGCCGCCCAATCCGCTGGAACCCCAATATTTCCACAGTCATGTTCAAATTCAGGACCTTCTCATCAAATGCCCTGCTGATGTATCTTGCTACTGACGACTTGGTAAGAACAACCAGCTAACTTCCACACTCCTTACAGGTTTCATGACATCTTTGCAGTGACTGAATTAAATGCATTATGAAGACAAATGGTAATTCAGCATCACACTCTCCTGGTATAATGTTGCCTGGTATGTTTCTCTGCTGTCCAAGCGAAGACAAATGTTACAGTGTGGAAGTTGACAACCTAGTGTTTACTAACTAGAGAGCACTATGTTAGACTGACAGGAACTCCATCTTTTCTGAAATTAAGAACTTTCATTCATCCAAAATATTTACCCATGCAAACATTGTCAGTTGTGGTTGTATGGTCATAGGTTAAAATATCATGGTTTGAAGGAAGAACAAATATGGGAAGAAACAAGTCTTAGAAATCCTACTGATGTAAAGAAAAGGTTTGTCGTTAATGTAGGGGGCATTATAAGAGAGCAGACAGGATGTGATGGTGATGACGTTTCCATAAGGTCCACAAATGGCCCCTTTTACAGTTAAAATTGAGAGTAGAAACAGTTATAAAGCTGTTCAAGGATTTTATTCATGTACACTATCAAATGTGTGTAGGTGACAAGGAGAAGTTATTTATAAAGACATCTGGCCAGATCCACACATGAATCAAGAATAATTCAGCTTCAGCATCTCTGATCTATATTGATTTGCACGCCTGAGCCCTTCCTTAGGAATTTGATATGGGCCAGAAATTACGTACAGCAGTTCTCACTGGTGTCTTGAAGACTTACCAAGCACTCAATATTTTATAAAAACTGTATTTGTGCAAATCAGTCTTATTTCAGATTCCTATATTTTGGGAAAAATTATGAGAACTGATGAAATTATCAAGGAGAAGGATGCTTCTCCTGGCTGACTATAGTATAACATTTTGGTTTTATAATGGAGTACTTACATAGTTTTTCTAATTAACTTTTATAATTGACTACTGAAAGTATAATTAATGAAATTATTTTAATGATTTTGTATAATTATTATTAAATTATGTCGTTTTCTACAAGAAATTATTTACTTGAATTTCTGAAAAACACTGGGAGCTGGAAAGCAACTCGTCCCTGATAACTCTTTATCTCATGAGATATTGTCCCACTGTGTAAAAACTTTGAGGATGCTCTTTCTGGTGATGCATGGACAGACATGATAAACATCCAGAACACTGAGTTTGTTAAACTTCACTTTTTTTCTTGGTATTATTATCATTGTTTTGCATAAGTATTCAGCACATGGCAAAATATTTTCATTCTTCCTAGATCTGAGCACAGGTGGAAGTGGCCATGAGCAAAATCATAATTAAACTTGAAATTTCTCTGGTGCATTCATGTCTTGGGTCATAGTTCCACTGTTACTTACCTAATGCCTTTCATGCTATCCAATTCTCTGTCTACTTGCATTGCTTTTTGTACCCTGTCTGTCATTTTTCTATGGATACTGCAGCTTATACCATTGCTCCAGACAGCCACCTCCAGTCACTGCCATGATGGTGGTGTTAGTGATTGATGAGAACAGTTCATAGCCCTCTGTTGTTCCACCAGTAAAGATTACTGTCTGTAAACCCTGGTAAAACAAGCCCATTCTACCATTACTATTCAATATTACTATTCTTGCTTTTTGCCTTGCAAGTTTAAATCTAGCTGAAGCTTGTAGGAAATGCACTAGCTGTAGTAGAGACATGTACTCAAAGGTGAGTATTAGTTTCAAGTAATCATAATGTGCAATTCTGTCTTCAATCTAAGAAAATAAAAGTACAGCCATGCCATCAAAACTCCAGCTAAGCTGCTGTTAGCAGAATTCCAACTAAGTTAGCAATCCAAAGGAGAAGGGGAAAAAAGAACTCCTTGGCAGCAGACATATGTACATTACAGTCCTTGGCAGTAAATGCCTAAGTAGATTTTTTTAAAAAGCTTGAAAATTTGTCTATTGTTACCCAGGAAAATAGTGTTTATTTAATGTCATATGCCTCTTATCAAAATTAAAAAAAAAATCATGATTGTGTGTCTAATCCTTTTCATTAATAGAAGGATTTCATGAGTGTAGAACTCAGTGGTGGACGTATAAAAGTCAGCTACGATCTGGGTTCAGGTACAGCTTCTGTTACCAGCAACCAAAATCATAATGATGGCAAATGGAAATCTTTCACCCTGTCAAGAATTCAAAAGCAAGGTGAGTTCCTGTGGTGTCAATACAATGTCACATAATTCTTTATAAATACCATTCAAACATATCCTGTGTTTATAAAAAAGATAAAAGCATAGAAATTAAAGGAAAATTAATATACTTACAGTAAGGTACAGTAAAGTCTATCCCTCATTCAGTTCTCTGTCGCTCTTGCAAAAGGTGGTTTGGGTTCTAATTTTGCATGTCCCTTCTGTCTTTTAAGGCATTTATTAGTCACTTGCTACAAGAGACTGACCTGTCGGGAGAGTTCTATTAAGGAAGACTCTTCCTCCCATATTCCCACTGCTCCATCCTCTCCAAAGATTATGCATTAGCTCTTTTAGCCAGTCAGCCCCTTTGGAATCTGATTTGATTGACAGGTCTTTCAGCTTCGAACTCACTCTATTCCATCTGTAAACCAGAAATCAGGCTGGTCATTTTTTTTTTGTTAAAAGAAAGATTAATTTCATTTCTTAGGTGGGGGGATGGGGTGGTATAGTTTATCAGAAATCTCTTGCATTTAACTGACTGAATTTAAAAAAAAAAGTAAAAAAAAAAAGAGGAAAGAAGGCGGAAAGGAACCCTTTCTTTGCATCCCTGTAATATTCCTTTTTTTCCTTTGGGGCAGCTCAGCATTTTTCAGTGTCTTGTCTCTCACGTTTAACTTTGTATTCTGTACTAATTCATGCATTAAAAATATACATGAAACAAGGATTTAGATAAGGTTTCATGTAGTTCATCACTGACTCCAGACTGAGATTAAATATGACAGCAACTGACTGCTTTGGATCTGAAAATGCTTTAGAGTTACTGATTACCAATCTCTAAGGCACCTAATGACAATGCTTAACAAACTTTTGCACTAAAAAATCCTGCTCAAGTGACAACATTTAGATTGAAATCACAAATTAAATGTAAAATTATCTTTTCTGCCTTAACTTTATCCCAAAGTGTTACCTCCAAGTTACATTGATGTAAAGAATATACCAAATTGAAACAGGTTTAGAGAATGCATAAAAATAAATAAATAAAGCATACAGAATAGCTTTTCAGGTTGTTACGGAAACAGAGGAAAGTGCAGGTCTCTTCCCCTTCCCATAATAGACAATTCGGAAATCCAATTTTGTAACTGCAAAACACAACCCTTCTTGCCTCTCCCCTCATCTGCTGACCTTCCAAGTATTTCTCTGTTGTTTTCTTAAGGCATCATTGTTCATGTCTGATATTTTGAAATAAATTTCAAATGTTTTCCAGCCAATATATCAATTGTAGACATAGACACCAATGAAGAAGAGACCATAGCAACAACTTCTACAGGCAGCCATTTTGGGCTCAACTTAAAAGGGCATGAAAAAATCTATTTTGGGGGATTGCCAACCCTAAGAAATCTAAGGTAACGTGGCTCAAACTAATTACTATCGGTAAGGGGATGTGCGTGCAGTGTAATCTTATTCTCTGTATTTATTTGTAAAGTCCATTTGCAGAAAGTGAATGGTGAGTTCCCAATTTACCCTACATTGCCACAGCAGACCAATGCTTTATTTGTGTATGTTGTGTACTTCAGTGTATTTCACACAGTGCACCTTACACAAATACAATGGGAATAGCGGTAACGGTGCAGTCCAACTTTCTGATGCTGTATTCCTAGTATTTATTTAATGTTGCATAATTTATAATATTAAATTAATTGTAAATATATTATTAATTCATAAATAATTATAAACTTTAACAAGCTTTAATAAACTTAAGAAATGGGATTGCAGCTACTTGAATTTAGTGACTGTAGTACATGGCTTTAAATAGACTGAAGAACTTACTTAAGGTTTCAGTGAATAATCAGCAGCTTTGCAGTGAAAAGAACATGAGAATTCTGTGCTACAATAAACAGATGAGCAACACAGAAAGAAACCCATTAATCTATGCCAACTTTAGTTGCAGGACGTAATGACAGCCTTGATGGTCAGAGCACAAGGAACTGTTCTGATTAGTCCACAGGCAACTAAAAGAATAGACGTACTTGTTAGTTTATTAGGCTAGTAGCTGGCCTCTGATGTCAAATCAGCCAGCAATAAAAAGATCTATTTTACTCATGAAATATAACACTATATTTTACTCATGAAATATAACATCATATTATGTAATTGTAAAATTCATACCAGTGCATAACAAAATGTCAGAGTAATTATCTTCCACTTCCTTTGTGGTTGCTTAGAAAATCAGTATAGCGCAGATACTGGGACCTGTGGTAACCATTTTGCCTACAGCTATGATTCATCGATCACTGGGACAAGATGAATGTTACAGTAAATTAGAATCAGAAATAGTGAAAACTACTGCAAACAATAGACACTGAGATACCCATGACTTTGTAATGATCAGGTCTTGTCACTTCTGCCAAATTCTTTTACATGGTTTAGTTTTGCTCACAATCATGTATAGCAACAAATTACAAAGGTTCTCTGATATATTACATTTCAAGGTATCTGTTTGCAGAGTAACCTTATGAATTATTATAGTCTAATGGTGTATATGTAATCTGACCATCTATAATGTGTTATTTGTAGATGAGGTATATCTGCTTCACTGTGAAATGTTTAAACTTAATAAGTATCATTCACTACAATTAATATAATTTTAATTTTCTTTTTCTTTCTCTCTCACCCTAGTATGAAAGCAAGGTAAAAATAATCAGATTACTTGCATGACTTGCATGTGTCTAGTAAGTGCAGCTTGAGAGCACAGGCGGCAACGCAGAAGCAGCGTATAGGCAGTATTTTTACCGGCTGTTATGCTAAGGCTGTTAATTCAGCAACTTGCTCCTGCTGCAACAAGCAAAGCTGCTCCCAAGTGCTTAACACTGCCGTGTTATATGCTGTGCACACACCTCCACAAACAACTTTTGTTTTTCTTGCGCAGCTGCTTACTTGAGCTGTGTTTGTTTGTGACACTGGTATGTGTCCTAAGCAAAACTATGGCAAGCTGTGTTGCCAAGTTTGGTTCTGACCTCCACGTTGCAATAGTGATGTAGTCCCAGGTTAGGCAAGGAGCAGTGCCTCAGAGGCACTGAAAGAGTCACTGATGGGAGGAAAGCAAGGTACAGATACTTGTGAAATTTGACACTTTCGAGTTTAAGAACAGAAGAATGAGATGGAAATAAGGAAGTTCACTTATTTCTGATTATGCTTTCAGGTTGCAACTATTTGTATCCATTACTTTTGCTTTGATATGCTCAGATATAAATTCAATTTTGCAGTGTTTTCCAGCTTAATTCCTGGTTTTGATTGGAAAAATGCAACTTCATGCAACCTCACTTTCCGATCCTGCGAAAGATTATTTTCTCCCAAGCTCCAAAAATCTTTGCTTACGTTCCCTTAAAACTGATCCTAGTTTGGCCAAAAAAATAGGCCAAGAATTTATTACAGTTCTGAGTGAACTTGGACCTTATTTTGTATGTTTTGGAAGGGAAGAAGGGGAAAATGAAGTCTTAAGAAAGCATCAAGCAAGTGTTCAGTGTTTGCGAGGACGTGAACTTTCATACAGGTTGGGAACTTTAACAGCAACTGCTTGTGATGGGACAGCACGAGGGCAGGGCAGAAAGGGGGTAGGAACATGAATGGCAAAACAGGAGAATGTGGGCACTACTGACAAAGGTATAACTGTTTAGCTGCTGGAAAGATGAGTCTAGAAAGGAACTGGGGAAGAGGTAGGAAATAAAAAATTGAAAGTGAAAGGTGACCCTAAGTACATGCTTGTAAGTAAAGAAGAATATGGATTATTTTAGCAAACCAGATGCTTACTTTGACTTATATACCACGCTTGCTAGGATGGCTGTAATGCAAAGAATGGCTTTCAGTACCACAATATGCAGCTGAAGAGTATCTGTGCAAAATACTTTTATTTTGTAATTAATAATATCTCCATGGTATGAATGGGAACTTTCTTTTTTTTTGTTTTTTAAGTGACTTTATAAGGCTTTTCTTCTTGCAAACCTGGTTCAGATGTTGCCAGCAGTTGCGGCCTCACTCTGGTGTTCACAAGCCTGGGAAATCATACTTTTTACATTCAAGCATGCCAACTCTGGTCTTACTTTCAGGGGGTTTCTCATTTGTTCTTGATGAGCCAAACCATAGAATTCTGCAATTGAACTGCAGTGTTTTCCTGTCTTGGATGAATAGTTAGGTTCTGTAACAAACAGGGTTGTTTTGTTTCCTTTAACTGCCTGAGAAAGTCAAATGTATTGCTGTGTCATAAGAAAATATGCAGCAGTTTTCATAGGAAAGATACTAGTAATATAAATACATGGAAAACAAATGCCACTCCACCTGAATATAAAGAATTCATAAAACATTTTTTTTTTTAATGAAATTAATTTTTTTTTTAGTCTTTGGCAAAGACTTCACCCAAAATGTTTGTATGCTGCTGAAGTTCCTATTTCATTACAATCTAGCATTCAAAAAGACGAATGAAAAATCTGTCTTCCAGTTAAGGTCTTTCACTGTTATTCTTTCCTAGTTTGCATCTTTCTGCTTTGCCTAGGGAAAAATTACTTACTTATTTCATAGCTCAGTGCATTTAAACACCAAATGTGAGAGCACTCCTTTACAAAACAAAGAAAATTAAAAAAAAAAAAGAAAAAAATGGTGAAAGGGACTGTTGTCAACTGGAGATGAGATGAGAGGAATCTTCTGTTACATCTTTGATGCAAAGCATCAAATGTGCTGATAAGTGGTAGAAGGCAGGATATATTCATGACTGTATGTGTGTATAAACCAAAATAATCAAGCATCTGTGCATCTGAAAGTGCATGCGTGTGTGTGTCTATCTGACTGTGTTCTCCCTAAACTCTGTTTTTGAAAACATATTATACTTCTATCATTTTTTTTTAGGCCTGAAGTGAATTTACAAAAATATACAGGTTGCCTCAAAGAGATTGAAATTTCAAGGACGCCATATAATATATTGAGTAGTCCTGATTTTGTTGGTCTAACCAAAGGATGCACACTAGAGGTTAGTCTGACTTCCTTGTATTTTGGTCTTACTGGACATAAATATTTTCTAGTTCTGATTTTGCAGTATAACATATTAATTGTATAAGGCATATTCAGAAGCACATAAGGATCTAGGCTGAAAATCAGAACAGTTACAGTAAAGTCTGATCAGCAAGTAGCCCAGTTTTCTAGATCCTAACTTCTTGGACAGTATCCCTGGCTGGTTGTGATATCCCTATCCCTAAAGGATAGGATTTTCTGAAATGCTTAGCAACTATCTAGCTTTGTTTCAGCTAACTAACTTGGAAATTACTGACATTAATGAGAATAGAATTAGGCACTGGCACTGTTGCAAAAACCTTTAAAGATTTTGATGCACATAGGCCCCAAGGTTTTAAATGATTTTTTTAATTGTTATTATAAAATCATTCACTACAGAACATCTGAGGTAGTTTGTAAATCACAGTATATTTGGGTGTAACTGAAACAAAGTCCCCTTTAGGGCAGGTACTGTAGACTGCTTACTGTTATGAACTACTACTGAGTTGGAAGGCACATTTCTTACTGATTGTTAAGAACGTGCAAAATTGGTATTATTTCAACTTCAAATACAACTCAAGTCTATTTATTTTCAACTGTTGCTGCTTTTAATTAGCATGCTTTCAGTGCATATGAATTCAAGGAATCTGATCCTAAGTTTGGGAGAGAATGAAGTAATTTTTCCATGAAACAGTTTTTGTCAATAAAAAAAATATTTCCAGTGACATTTGTTTTCCAATAGTCTGTATTTCTTCCCTGGAAATGGAGTTTTGGGAGCAGACGTATGATCTACAGTTTTATATCAGATGCCACTACAGTAAATCCAAATGAGTTGTTACTCTGATGCTTTTTCAACATTTTTCTACAAAACATTAAAAATTTCCTTTCAGCAGCGACTGGAACTTGGCTAGGCCAAATAAAGATGAAGACTCTCTTTTGCTGTGTTTATCACTTGTAGCTCTGACCTACATCAGAGCAAAAAGCACACAACAGGACTTTTAGGGTATTAGACTTAATGGATCTGTCATGGGACGGCCATTTTTAAGTTTTAAAGCTTGTGATAAAACTAAACTTTAAACAGCCAGATTGCTCAAATGCTTTTACATCTTGCAAATTTGGTTTCAGAGAAAAGCTTATATAAGAGTTCAGATTTGTTTTCATTTATTGTAGATTCTTTCCTGAATAGGAATGGATAGTTAAGTTCAGTTTCTTCTGTTGCTATGAATCTTAGCAAGTACTTTGTTCTTCAAGTTATTTTGTAACATTTGATCTAATTGGTTTAACTATTTTGTTGGGAATGAAATAAAATATTTTAATTGTACAAAACAGGGGCTGTAGGATAATTTAAAACAGAAGTGTAAGATAAAGACTGGATATACGCAGTTATGTAAATGCCCTCAGATTTTAGAGAAAGATGAACATTAGCAGCATAATCTATTATCTCTAGACTTGAAAAAAGTTCTACTGCAGTGAAAAAATGGTGAGTTACTTTATTAAAAGTCACTGTTCCTCTAGACTGGTCTTCCACATATGGAAGAATACATGAATTGGCAGCAATTACAGAAAATTTTCAGGAGTATGCACTGATTTATTATTTGATGACATATTCTACTCTTTAAATTGTGTTAATAGCTACTGATGTCCAAAGAATTGGGCCATGTGCAATGAATGCTTTCTTTATGAGCCTGAGTCATCAAGAAAACAGTACTGCTTAGTGAAACAATAACGATAAAGAAGTAATGACTGGTTAATTAAAAGTATTATCTGGGCATGTTTAACAAATAATAGTTTCTAATTTATGTTCATAATGGCTTATATTATTTATTATATTGATTTAAAAGCAAAATCTCACTGTATTAACTCAATGGAAAACTTTCATATAAAAAAACATGTGTGAACAGTTATTTTTAATCCAAGATGATATACCAAAGTAAGACTGGAACTTTGCCTTCCTGTAAGACAGGATTCTAGAAATACTCTAATGATGCCAGATGTAAACAAGTAAATTAGTGTTTGCACAACAGTTTGAGAAGTAAATTGCTTAGTGGTTATTATTACTTTCCATGTCTTCACAGTGGTTATATTTACATAGTTTATTATTTTAGTTAAGAAATCTTTCTGCATGTTCGTACTCTTCCTTCTAATTTTACCAATGCACTTTCCTGTCTTCTTACAGAACATTTATACAGTTAGCTTCCCCAAGCCAGGTTTTGTGGAAGTGCAGCCTGTGTCCTTTGACGTGGGCACAGAAATCAACCTCTCCTTCAGCACAAAGAATGAGTCTGGGATAATCTTGTTTGGCACAAGTGGCACAGTTGTCCCTCCCAGGAGAAAACGCGGGTACACTGGAAAGAAACCTGCCCCTCTGCGGAAACGCAGGCAAACAGGACAGGTATGAGGAACCTAGCAGAAGATGAAGAAAACTCACAATTTTACTGAACTGGATATGTTTCAAGGCACAGTCAAATGTTTATACTTAAGATTCAGTGGTTGGCAATAAAGTATTTCTAATGTTATCCTTTATCTGATGGAGAGCCTGATAAAGGCTCAGAATTCTGGTGGGTTTTTTTTTGCATTGGAGTAACTGTTTCTCTTACAGATTTTTCTGTCATTTAGATTCTTTCATGTTGGACTTTTTTTTTTTTAATCAAACCTAAATATTAGAGAATAATGTTCTTCACTCATTCTGAGGACTTGTGCAGTGTCATTATCTCTCATGCCTGTTCATACAGACATTAATAAGGATCATTCTATTTCCCCTGAGAAAAAAAAAAAAAGTAAAAAGGCAGTGCAAGATAAACCCCCTTGTTCAGGATCACTTCTGAGGGATGTAAGACTTAAAGAGTGCTCTAACCTCTCCTTCTCTCCCATAAATACAAATCTGTAGTGTAAATCCTTTCTGAAGAGAATACAGTTGGTCTGTTCAAAGAAAGTACCTACAGAGAACAAGTCACTAACTGGTAAAAGTGTAATTGCTGTCAGGAATTATTCAAATATTGATTAGTTAAAAACCTCATAGACAAGCCACACTACACAGAGATGAACAGAATATTTTGATGCTTTCTTTTTCAAGACTTCTGGGTAATGATATTTCTTTATTCTCCTTCCTGACCATTTTGGAGGAAAGTTCTCAGTGACCTGAAGGAACACACTCCAGGGGCAGGACATTATAATTGCTCACCTGCCTGACATTAACTTCAGGGTAGGGGCTTTATCATTTCGCAGCTCTTCAGGTCACAGAAATGAGCATGACACTCATTGCTATAGAAACTGGAGTTTAGATCCCGAAAACCACTACAAAATTATCTTGGTTGCTAGAGCAACTACTGGTGTGGTTTGCCAGCCCTCCAAACACAGAACTTGCACTGAGATCAGTACTATTCAGGTTTAATACCAGGCCTTGTACCAGCAAGAATTGTAGAAGAATCAGCCAGAAGAATCAATCAGAATTGTAGGTTAAAGTCTCCATCATTCCCCACAAAAAGGAATACAGAGAGATAAATCTACAGATGAGGCTTTCCATCATGACTTCATTTCACCCACTCATTACAAAACCGCAAGAAAGTCTGTAACAAGAGCAGCAGAACTGAAACTACAGTATCTTGTCTGTGGTGAGCAAATTAAAAACCAGTGTAAGAGATAAAACGTAATGTAAAACTAAGTGAAATAATTTCTTTCAAATGTAACTTACCTTCTTATACCAACATATACATTGCAGGCCTACTATGCAGTGTTCCTGAACAGAGGTCGACTGGAAGTGCATATCTCCACTGGGATACGGGATCCCCACAGAATCACCATCAAGCCAGAAGCCAGCGAGTTTCACGACGGCAGGGCACACTCCATCCGGATAGAACGAGCTAGAGGGTAACAAATACCTAGAAGTGGTACAGACCAAACAGCAGAGCTAATTCAACAAAGTGAATGTACCAGTGTCTTTAGCAATCCATGCAAATGCTTCTGCTGAGACCAAGAATTTAGTGTAATTGCCACCTTTTGAGAAGTTAGTTTCTGACGGTGCTTATTATTCTGCAGAGCTGGGTTTACTTGCTTTCCTAGTCTATCAGCCTGTTTCCCCAGATACCTGCATTTGTCTGAATTGGTGTCTTTAACCTTCTGGTTCTTGTCAAATACATTTTATTAATCGAATATGTGGATGAGAAATACTGCTGTGGTGCAGTAAATCAGCTTTCCAAGACACGTAGAAAAAGACTGTTCTCTAAGTATACAAGAGCACAGCAGACTGCAGCCTTTTTGAAATGCCATGTGCTGGTGTATATACATGTGGTTACAGCAGTGCCCAGCTAAATTGGATAAAACAATGAAGGCACATTGTTTTACCCAATAAATGGCAGTCATTCTTATTGCTGGAAAGCCACTGCAAACCTTCTCAGACCATGTTTTTTTAAACAGAATTTCACTTAAATTCCTTTGCCCTTTCTCAGACATTGTAAAAAAAAAGTAAAATCTAATTGCCATTCAGAAAATGTGTAGAAAGAGCTTTCTGCTGTGGTGTGTAGGAGTTAGTCATTATTTATGGCCTGGAAAACCCCTTGTTCCAATTGGGGTTTGTCATGGACAAATGTGTACGTACTGTAAAGACATTCAGTGGATTAATGCACTAGGCACAATGTTGTTCTGTTTTATTTAAAAAAAAAACCAAACAAACAGAAAGAAGATGTGACATCCAGCATGTTACCAAGTGCACTTATCCAAGCACAATGAACAGCAGGCTTCACTGCCTTACCCCCACAACACTATGGCCTTCTTGTGCGATAGTTCCTGTCTGTCTAGTACCCAAGTGCCCTTCTGTCCTCTCTATAATTCACTTTGCTTTGTCAGTATAATTTTCTGACTGAATTTCTATTGTATTGATGAAAAATCTTAGTGCCTTCAGACCATATCTCTTCCCAGCTTCAATGACTAGTTCAAGGTAAAACTGTAAATTCTTTGGGGGAAAAGTCATTTTAGAAATGATAACTGCATTTTGCAAAACGTGTTCTGTTGGTATGACAGAGCACGAATATGCAGATGACAATAAGAAGCTCTGAAAAATAAAGTTCTTTTATGGAGTCCTATAGCAAGTACAGTAGCTTGACCTGTGAGAGTACATCAAGACACAACTACGGTACAGTTCCATCCAGTGATGATGCTTGTTCAGATGAAAACTGTGTTTTCAAAGTAGCTCTGTTACAAAACAAATTGTCTGAACTCTGCAGTTTCTGTAACATAAAATGCATGTGAAAAGATAAAAATTAAGATTAACCCCTCCTCTGCTCATCATGAACTGAAGCATTATTTTATTAAATACGAGAAATACCATTTGAAAGCTCTTCAGAGAAATAATTGTCTGTATAATTATGAAATGTTTGCCTTCTCTTCCAAGGTAATTATAGGATATTGTTGAAGACTGATGCACATCATTGTATGGTTCTGCTTGGAGCCAAAATGTTTACTACATTAATGGCTAACGATGGGATAAAATACTGTATGCTAATGAAAATATTGACAATCAGTAGCCATAGCTAACATACAACAGCACAAAGGATAACTCAGGTCTTGCAATGCAATTTCCCTACACTTCCTCTGAAGGCAGTGAAGTATCCTCTCTGCGACTCTTAACAGAACCTAAATCACTGCTGCTCTGAACTGTCCCCAGAGAAATTTCTCTCCCTCAGTTTCCACTGCTGAAGGGTCTGGAGGAAATCCTTGAAATTCTCCCAACAAAGACTTTTAATACCTGCTTCCTCCAAGCCTTTCAAAAATGAATCACTTTCTCTCTCTGCAGCTTCCTAGACTGAATTAATCCATCCAAAACTATGAGGCAAAAGGGCAATCTGCATGTAGTACAACAGTTACCTAATTCATGTACTTAAGTCACTATCCATTTCTGTCTATGTCTTGCATAAATAACAAAGTCAAGCATTTTACATACAAAACCAGCCTCTTTTCAATAATCATTTTCAGTATTCAATTGCTAACATTTTTACTTATTGTAGAAGAAGAATACTGGTGTTCAGTATAATTTTGCCGTTTGAAAAGGTGAGGTTATTTGCCAGATACTTGTTATTTCAGATATGTCATAAGGATGCTCAGTAAGTCTGAAAAATCAAGTTACTTACTTTCAGATACCCAACTTGTGTTCACATAACTAGCTGTAGTCAAAGATTCTTGAATAGTTAGGTCCTGATATTTACTGTGATTTTAACGTATTTGAAACAAAAACTGCATTTCATAAACAATATCAGAGCTTACCAGAGACACATAGAGATCTTTTTTTTTTTTTTTTGTGGCCCTGTTTCTCTCATGGCTAAATACTATTAAAGATAGTCTATCAACATGAAGAAACGATGCCAACCAGAATTTTAAGTTCACCTTCAAAAACACTGAAGTTATCCATTCTTTGCAACTCAGCTCACGTTGAGCTTGATTTGTTCAGAAGCTGGAGATTTTCTATTTTATCAGCGGTTAAGTTGTCCCAGCAGTTAAACTTTTCACTTTCGCTGCTATACCTTGTTATATGTTGCCCATCAAAGTAATCCACTGTCTTGCAATTCCACAGCCTTTACTTCTTTCTCAGTATACAGTGTATGGTATGGCTTGGCAAACTAGTTTTTCACTTTCTCATCCCTTTACCATGTTTTCTTTAAATGTGGTAGAAATCCCCAACATCTGCATCTTAGTAGCTCTGACAGGCAAAAGCATTCACCTTTTTTTCCTCTCATCTGCATTCTTGCTTTTACCACAATAATGCCCTTCACCATATTTATGCCTTTCCTCTTTGCTCTTTTTTCCATTCCTTGATTTGGCATTGTCAACCAGTGGTGTTGTGCTTCAGATGCTTCTGTCTTCCTCTGTTCAATCTTAACACTATTTTCCATGAGGCTGGCTTGTCTTTTAGCTTGTAGCACATGCATCACCCATGAGAATGAATTATAGCACTTGTATTAGTACATGGTAAACTATCAGCAGTTTTCCTACTCTGCTGTCTCCCACAGAAAAAAAGCTACCCATCTTTCAAAAAGTGTA
Organism: Forpus xanthops; assembly: GCA_032466535.1. Taxonomy (NCBI): domain Eukaryota; kingdom Metazoa; phylum Chordata; class Aves; order Psittaciformes; family Psittacidae; genus Forpus; species Forpus xanthops. The sequence goes on along the minus strand of JASSUY010019546.1, from coordinate 12,826 downwards.
TAGCATGTATCTGTGGTTGATTCTGCAGCCAGAGCAGTCTGTAGCAGTGTTTGTCCTCCAGAAAGAAGGTAACTTGGAAAACTAGGAAATAGGGAGCCCAAACAAAATGTGTTCTTATGCTGTTCCCATCCTGCTGAGCACTCAATACTGCAGGCATGGCCCTTACCATGTCAGTGTTGCCACCCTACAAACCACTTCTTCCTATTCAACCAGTGTCTGATACTATCACCTCTCTGCAGCACATTTGCCAAGCACCATCAGAGCTACTAAGGAAGCACACCAGTAACTTAAAAACTTCTGGTGATTAATATGCGTTTAATGTGAGCCTCTAAGTACATAATCTGGGTTGCTTATAGCTGGTGTACGAGCAAATGTGGACTGCAAAGTGGTGATTTCAATAAAACAATAACCAAAGTAAAATACATATTTCTTTGCTTTCAAATCTTTTTCACAGGATATTCACTGTTCAAGTAGATGAAGACAAAGTCCAGACTCAGAGACTGCCAACAGACCAGCCCATATCTGTCAGGAAACTCTTTGTGGGAGGTACTTCTTCTCAGTTTCAGACTGCACTGCTGAGAAACATACCGCCATTTGAGGGCTGTATATGGAATCTTGTCATTAATGCCACGTAAGTCTCACTCATGCCAATAAATGTCCAGTTAATAAGGTCTGATTAATTACCTTGGCTGCTAAAAGAAACAGCATTGTTGCAAGGAATCATACTAACAGCAAATCCTAGAATAATACCTGTTTTCTTAATATGCCCTTCCTTTTTTTTTGCCTACAATATACTCTATAGGCTGTGCAATTAATTAAATGTTTTGCAGTACTTATCCGTAAAATCAGAGAATTTCAACAGTATCACTGCAGTAAGACTTGCTTCAATTATAGGAACTTATGGTGTACTATAACACTTATTTTAAGGTTAATCTCCAAGAGTATACAAATTCTGTCTGAGAACCCCCATAGGAATAAATTTGCTTTGCGGAAAGTGTATGCTGCAGTAATCTGGAAAGAACATTTAAGTAAAACAAAGGAAATGTTGAATAAAGTAAAACCTGTATAGGAAGGTCCCATCTAATTCTGTCACATAATTCAAGTGCCTAAATGAGGATCTCATCACGTTCACCCTATCAGTGTACATCAGAGAAAAGGACTTCTCAGCAATGTGATCCAGCCTACCTAGGCTGGTAAAGCTTGCCAAAGAGGATGCGTGTCTCTCTGCACTGACTGTAAGAAAGAAAGTCAATGGTGACTATCACCTCTAATTAAAGTGTCCCACTTCTATACCTAAAATAGACAGGATCAATGCTGGCTCTTGTGTCCTATGAAGTGGAATTATACTGCAGCATACAGCTTCTTTTCTATAAAGGAGAGATAAAAAGGCAGAAAAACTAACAGACATCAATTTCTTTGTATGTTCTCAGCCCCATGGATTTTGCTCAGCCCGTGTCCTTTGAAAATGCAGATATTGGCCGATGTCCCTCCATAGAACCAGAGGTTAGGCCACCTGAGGATGAAGATAAACCAATCCACGCAACAGTCTTGATCCAACCTGAACCAGACACTAATGGGGAGAGAGAAAGACCCAGGACTCTTCCAGCTTCCCTTCCTCCTCCATTACCATCTCTGCCTGCAGCATTTGTAAGTGTAGATCACTCAGGTGAATTTTGAGAAGTTTCTTTTTCCAGGCAAAATTGAAAGGCTGGACATCAAGAACAAATAAGCAATTTGCCACAAAAATAATAGTAATTTATCATGATATAGTAATGGGAGCATCTTGTTGCAGGTCAGTAAAATCCATAGATAATGGAAAAGTGGTTGGTGTCATTTGCTTGGATTATAACAGTAATTTAAAGAATGATATAGCAGTAGAATTCCCTTTGGCTGGCATGTTTCGCCCTAAAACCTTGCACTTCAGTATGTAAGCCAAGTAATATCTGATCAGGGTTGGAAGGGAAATTTTCCTATAGGAAATCCAAGTTGTTACGATATATCTTGTGCTGTTATCTGAAGCACAGAATAACAGCCATGTCACTGACAGGATGAAGAAACAGGTAAACCAGACAGGTTTGTTTGATAGGGCAATTCCTCCACTGGCACTTTATGACTTTAGTCAGAAGACTTATGAACTTAGGGACTGAAGCTTGAGTCACTGCTAAATTTTGTTCAGCTGCTGTTACCAGAAAGCTTAGCTAGATAATATCAGCAAGCAGTCTTGTACAATAAAATTTAAGAAGAAACTTCCATCACAAATGTAGCAGTTTTACAAGTTAATGTAATATTTTACTGTCCAGAAAAGATGTATTTCAATATTGAATATTAAATTGAAGAATATGTACACTAGATGATATTCTTAGGGGGGGAAACCTTTGCATTTTATTAGACATGCGTAAACCCCACATATTTATGCAGGTGTTATGGTTTAACCCCGGCCATTAACTAATTACCGTATAGCTGCTCAGTTACTCCTCCCCACCCTGCTGGGATTGGGAGAAGAACTGGAAAAAGGTAAAACCTGTAGGTTGAGATATGAATAGTTTAATAATTTTAATGAAATAAAATATTATAATAATAGAAATCATGATTACAATAATAGGAAAAAGAGAGAAGGACAAGTAAAATTCAGGGAACAGAAGTGATGTTCATTACAACTGCTCACCACCTGCCAACCTATGCCTAGCCCATCTCCGAGCAGTGATCAATAGCTCCCAGCAAACTCCCCCCACTTTATAGATGAGCATGACATGCTATGGCATGGAATACCCCTTTGGCTAGTTTGGGTCAGATATCCTGTCTCTGCTCCCTCACAGCTTCTTTTACTCCTCCTCACTGGCAGAGCATGAGAGACTGAAAAGTCTTTGTTGAGGGTTGAGTGCTACTCAGCGACAACTAAACCATTGGTGTGTTACCAGCATTATTCTGACTGAAGCCAAAGCACAGCATCGCACTAGCTACTAGGAGGAAAAGCAGTTCTATTCCAGCCGAAACCAGGATAGCTAGATATAGTTCAATATGGGTGAGATTTCCAAATGATACAAAAAGATGGCCCACTTTGCAGCTAGGAGCCTATTTACACCACCAGAATTGACACTACCGTAATAAGCTTTGAGAGGTTAACAACCAGAGTATCTAACTTGCTTTTACATATGTGTATATATAAAATATAAAAGAATCAGTAATTTTGACAGTTTCTTCTAGACTGGTTTCATAAGATCTTTTAACCATTCTGAGAGATGCTATCACAATGGACCAGGTTTAATCTTCATTCCCATTTCACACCTCCTCATTGACGCAGCATTACTGAGAACACGGTGTTTGTTTGTACTGAATTTTTCAGTGTGACACAGAGGATAAGATTATCAATTAATTGCATAAAGACAAAAAAAAAAAGGGGGAAAGAAAAAAAGGATGTGATTTTCAGTGAGTCAGTTTGAGACAGAGGAACCTGAATTTATGGCTGCACTCACTCCCTGTTGCCTGACTCATTTTCAGAATTCCTATCAGATTTTCCTTGGGCATAGGTAGGATTTTTAACAATGTTTTCCTGCGAAAAAAAAAAAAAGGGCGAAAAAAATAGGCCAAAACCCCTAACTCATTAATTGTATATTTGACATTCATGGCCACCTTCATTGGCCAGGTACATATGGCACAGCTTTAACCAGAAGAACTTGTCTTCAGACATAGCTTTCTGCGTACGTCAAAATGGGAGCTTGGGGTTTAAGGCAGGCAAGCTCCATCTTGGCTATTAGCCTGCACTGACACCCAAAGTTATTGGCCTTTTAATGCTCTAGGGAAGCATTTTGACTCATTCCCACAAGGTGGAGTAGTTGTACCACGAGGGCCCGACGCATCTTTCTGAAAGTAAGCAAATTTGCATTCTAGTAAGAGTACTACCAGAAGGAGAAGGAACCAACCAACAAGGTAAAAAGGGTTATCCAGTTTAATGCTCACTGTCATGAAAGACTGCAGTCATATTATCCCTTGATCAAACATTATTAACAAAGTAAAATAATGCAGAATCACATGAGAGTACAAGTGCACAGAAGACTCTGCAATATAAAACTGAGAGGAATGGATCTCATTAGTATCAGAAACTGTCCCATTGTAACTAGGTGTGTTTGGTATATCACAAATCTAGAGCCATGATGACTTGAAACAGGAGTTCAAAAAAAAAAAAAAAAACAAAACACCATTACTTTACTTTCTCTCTTGGAAAAAAAGAATGAAACCATTTTAGTATTCTGAAAACTTGAAAGTGTTTTAAATAAGGCAAGCTTTTGGACAGCTTTTATGTTCATCTAAGTAAGTTCTCCAAAGTCTTTTTCTGGGGACTGTTGTAACACAATAGGTAACTACAGTCTAATAAAAAGCTGGAACTCATATGACATTTCATTATACAGAAGTTCAGTGAAGAAGGACTGTATATGGAAAACATACTACAGAAAAAAATTATTTCCACATTTTAGACTTGACTTAAATAAGGTATCTGTTCTACTTAAGTCCTCTTAGGATCTTTTTTTATCTCTAATATCCCTCTGCATGTAAAAGGGGAGGGGAGTTTAACCCCAAAAGGAAAAAAGAACAACAAACAAACCCCAACCTATCCTCTACTAAAGGCAAGACAAGATATAAGACAGTTGGGAAATACACTGGTCACCAGTCTGCTGCTGCGGCTTGCTGTGGGTGCCAGATGTTTCTCAACCTTTGGTAACTGCTACTTCTGCCTCATATTATTCACTGCTTCTCAGGATTCACTTGTCACTGAAATGAAGAGTGCCAGCTTTACTTCTCCATTTGACTCCATGACGGTACCTTTCACTATTTCTCCATGCATTACTTCATTGTTTTATTAACACTGTTCAGTGAACTGTGGGGACTGCTTCACTGCTGCTTCCTTTTTCCCCCTAATTACTTTCTTTTTAATTGCTAATACAGCATTGTTTGTAGAATGTGTGGCGGTCCACCAGTGGGCTTTTCTGTTCCTCATTTCCACTGTTAGACCTAGCTTCTTGATTTACCAGTCCAGTCCTTGACATCTGACAAGACTGAAATAAAGTGCAGCTGAAGAGTTCAGTCTTAAGCATCTCAGGTAATTATTAAGCAGCCAGGTTTAAGCCCAAGACACCTTAAAGACAGTGCTAAAAAAAACCCCAAACCTGGCATATTTTAATATAGGCTGGTGATCCATGCTTAGTTCAGTCTGTGAAGGATGTGAATAAAACCTGGAAGCTACTTAAGTATGCCCTAATTTTTTTTTTCTTTTTACTGACATTTCAACATCAACCTAATGAATGATTACTATTATTGATCGGTATTTATCAGTAAATAACCGGTGTATGCTTGCTGTGATTCCCACTGTCACTGTGTGTTTGGCACTCTCCCCTGCTCCTTGTCCTTCCTTATAGTCCTCCTGCTGGGATGAAATAAAACTGCAGTGTTGGCTGATGCTGGGGAGCTGCTTTAAGCATCAGCTCTAGACCCTCTACTAACATATACTAGCCCAGGATTGCATTTACCGACAGAATATTTCCTTTTACCATATAATATGTGAAAGTGTGGCACAGAAAAGTGTGTGTTAGTTATTTCCCAATTCTTTCCTGTTGTTACAGTACCAGCAGCTAGTCCCTGTCTTAAAATTTTAGCCAGCCCAAATGCTATCAAAGCATTATACAGACAGTATTATTATTAATATAGTTAAACTTTTAGATAAACCTGTAAAGCTTAAAACATTTAGAAACTCTACCCAGAATTATAAGAATATGATTTTTTTTCCTATTTGATGATCACTGGGAGGCTGCTGTCACACATTCATAACTTTGTTTGGTCCTGCTGAATTTTTCCTGTTTATTTTTCCTTTCCTCTACTGCTCACTGATGTTTTAATGCATGCTGTTCTCCATCATATCAAATCAGAGCATTTGCTGTGGAAAACTAATTTTTAGATGTAGTGAAGATTTTTGTGACGTGTAAAAGCAAAAACCTAACACTAACACTACTGAAAAACTAAGTAGCGGGAAAGGAATTTCTCTGCCTGATGAGTCACTCATGACATTTCCACAATGTTTCACAGAAAGAGCTCTTTGTCAGCAATGCACGTTGTGCTTTGCAGGTCCCTACTCAGTCAGGGCTCAAATAAGACTGTTGTCAATCCAAAATTATATCAGCCACAGTGCTAAAACAGAGCTTGCAGCCATCAAAGTTTGGTTTTGTTTTTTTTTTTTCCCCCAGTGGTATTGTCTTGAGATTGTGTTGTGTTAGATCCTTTGAGTAGTTCCTTCACAATGCTCTCAGTGGGAGGCAAACTAGACATGAGTAGGAGCTGTAATTACCACGGTCTCACATTGTCCCAGGCACCCCTATACAAAAGCTTTAGGGCCAGAGATTAAAAGACCTGGTGAAATTAAAGAGGGAAAATTACACTGGGCAGAAGATATTTTACCTTCCATTGTTGCACCACTTTAAGATTAATAGAAGGAGAACAGACAGACAGGGGTTTCTTTCTTTACCCCCTAGGTAATGTGTCTACATTAAACAGTTATGGGAGTTTAACAGTTGCTACTTCTATCAGTTATTCAGCTTCCCTTATTGTTTGTGGGGTCTTTCAACAGCACCAGGGGAAACAGCACATTAAACAAAGAAGACTGTTGTAAAACAATATAAAGAAGTAAAATGGAGGACCCGTTGACAGGTGCAGGATCTGAAACTGCTTTTAACTCATTTTTAAGGTGACTAGATTTCAAGTCGACAGCAAAGCATCCCTTTAAAACTTAAGTCTTGCTTCATTTCTGTGAGAGGATATCCTGCTGTGTAAAATGCATTTATGTGATCTAAGAGTGCACTGAGCTGCCTGGAAATCACTTAAGACTCTTGTAAATGTCCACTGGTGGCATGAAAGCAGCTTTGTTCATATATTACTTTTATTTCCTTTTACAGCCAGCTTAATGAGCTCTGTTTTTATACCAAGCTCCTGTCATATTGGTTTATAACTTTAGCTGACTTTTGCTGTGGTTTAGTTTGATGAGACATCAACACAGCAGAAAATTGCAGAGCCAGTGTCTAGACAAGGTGGAATATTCACAGTCCTGAGCAGCTGCAAGACTTCCAGCATGTACACAGCTGAGAAAGATACCAAATATGAAATTTGTGTGATCGCTATTTTGCAGGATTCCTGTGCTGCTGATGCAGAACCAGCCATTTTGGAAGGTGGGAAGCAATTTGGTCTTTCAAGGAACAGCCACATTGCAGTTGCATTTGATGACACCAAAGTGAAAAACAGGTATATTGTTTATTTCAGCAATGAGTTTTGATGGAATAATATAAAAAGAAAATGCCCCTCCTGATATGCTCAACAGCATCTCCCAACATCATAGGCATAATCTGAAAAAGATCACATCCCCTGATTAATTCCATTAAAAACTGCTTAATTAAAGTGTAAAATCTAGGCAATGAAGTGCCCACCTAAATATCTCTCACAAAAACAGTTCAGTTTACCTCTTTATAAAGGTTTAGGCACACACAAATCCCAGGCTGATTTGCAGAAAAACAGAAGACTGGAACCAGGTCATGCAACTGAGTTTATAGTTGCTTTTTCAGAACGTTTCTTGGTTCAGTAACTTGATAATTTCTTGTAATAAGCAAATCTTTATTCCCCTTTCCTCTGGTAATTAGGTCACACTTGCACAGTAAACAGGCAAAATGACTTTGCCATCACAAAGTATAGCAATATATGCATATATATATTGATATGCAAAGAAATCCCAGGAGCTACTTATAAAAATACTGCTGTGTCAAGGATTTGTGAAGCTATAACATACTAATTGTTCAATTTTGCTGTGAAGACACATGTTCATTAACAAATGTGCCACACCATTCCACTAAGCCTTTTTGCTACCTTATAGTTTACAAGTCCATCAGCCTCACACTTATTTTTACCTATAAAGATGCTGTACTGCATATTTTCACATATGCTGATTTTAGGCAACTAGAAATATAATTAAAATACATATGTAATACTAGAATCCTTGATTATCATCTTTTCAAATATGAATACTGGCCTGATCATTTTCATGCAATGATTTTTCACATATCTATTGTCAACTACTTTCAGGCACTAAGTTTACAGCTCAGCTTGGGCTAGGTTAGTGATGTGCAGCCAGTACAAACTTAGCTTCTAGATAATTTAAGCAATTTCTTAACAGGTTCTTTGCTGTAGGGGATATTTTCATTATTACCATTCTGTCCAGGACCTCATCAGACACAACCCCACTTTCTGTTGGAAGTGTTTTATATGCTGATCATAAACTCTTCTCCCTGCATCTTTAAAAGTTCTGCAACCTGTCTTCAGGCAATACAACTCATTAGAAACTCAGCATTTGCCAGCTGTCACTATAGCCCACTCGTCTTTGTAAGTATTATGTGTGTGGATGATGGATAACACTGCTGGAATTTTAGAAGCGCTGGGATTTTCTAGCAACTACAGCTGCAGCTGAGAATTGTATCTTGAAACTCTATGCCAAGTTTGCACTTTTGTACGTCCGCAGCAAAGGCACTAATGAACATCCATATCAGGGATCAGATATGTGTGAAATGCAGTTCATGTATAACCAAATTATTTTTCTTAAACTCTGATGGACAAGTAAAATGGGACACTAACTGTGAACTTTAGAGTAACACAAAAAGGTAAAGCAGATAAATTTTCCTGCTGTCTGACTCTGAATATCTTTTCCTTTGTTGCTGTTTGATTTCCAGACTTACAATTGAATTTGAAGTCCGAACAACAGCTGATTCTGGCTTGCTGTTTTACATGGCCCGCATCAACCATGCTGATTTTGCTACAGTTCAGATAAAGAATGGACTGCCTTACTTCAGCTATGATCTGGGGAGTGGAGACACCAACACAATGATTTCCAACAAAATCAATGATGGGCAGTGGCACAAGGTATAATAATCTCTAATGCTGAATTATTCTTTGTCATGCTAAAGGCAAGCTTTGTTTTGCCTTAAGTTATCTGCATAATGTCGTCTGTTCATATACATAAAGTTAAACTTTACAGCTAGGATTTTATGTAGTCTGAAAAATTGGGGTTTTCAGAATCACTGTTAAGTACGCATTACATATTCCATAAACAGAAAAGTTAGTGCTGGTGTTTGAAATTTGTCCTTCAGGCAACACGTATTTCTGGACATATTTAGAGTATGTTCCATGTTTGGCAAGGAACTGCAGAAAATGTTCCTTCCTCCATAACAGGGCTCAGGTGAGTATCAGCTCATGATGATGGAATACACCATTAAAACTGGTTGTTTCTATGTTAATATCATTGTTCAGCCATAATGCTAAGAATAAAGAAAAAAGAAGTAACATTTAAGTAAATCTTCCCTGTGTCATTAATCCCATTAATTAGGGAATAAATGTGATATTCCTGGATGTACTTGGCAGCCCCTTCTGTGACTTTATGAGAAGAAGCATTTATATGCAATGCCTGTGGTATTTGGATGGTAACAGAAGGGATAATTTCACAAGCATGAAGTTTAGCAGTTACTGGGCCAAGAACAGACACAGTATATTCATTAGGTAACATGCTTGAAGGCACTAATAAAGACAGAGAAGGAAAGAATACATGGAACTCTCTACTCAAGTTATAAACTATAAGAAACATTACATTTTGGACAGATATTTGGAAAATCACTAGCCACATCGCCATCAATGGAAAAATGAGACAAAAAATCTCATTGTATTTTCTGTTATGAAACCCCCTTTGCAGTCATCCCTAGTCCCTCTTTGCTTCATTCCCACCCTGTTCTGCAGGAATTTTATTTTTACTGGATTTTTATTCATTAACCTTTTGATGATAGCAAATCCTCTATAGCAGGGTATTCCAGGAGGGGAAAAAATAAAGTTGTAGTAATTGTTTGTCTGGTTTATATAATGCCTAGGAGTACTGGCAGTAGACCAGGGCCCCCTTCCTCTAGCCTATGTATTTTGCTCTTTTAGCTGTTTTCTCTATATTCTCAGAGAACTAACTGGAGCATATATTTCCTGTTGGAATACTGTGCTCTTTGGGCATGCAGCTTGGGACTCAGTGAGAAAGAGACCCTTGATGTAGAGCCCATTTTTGTAGGAGAGAATGGAGACAAAAGCCAAAGTCACAGCTCCCAAAAAACACATGGAAGTCCATTTTGGGAGAGTGGGAAAAGGCAGCTTTTTCAAGAGAAAACAACAGACTTTAAGTAGGAGCTTCTCCTTAGAATCAGCCTTTTAGTGACAGTCTTTCCTCCATTTAAAACTGCTTTGGTTAAAAGTGTTTCCATCAGGCCTACAGAAGCCACATTATGCTGCTGCTATCTCTTTAGATCTTCCATAAGAGTATTCCCAGTTCCCATCACACTCTCCAAATCCTCCTTCCCAAGGTTTAATTGTTCATCTCAAACATACAGTTATCTGTAAGCACCAAGTTCAGTCCCTCACATTTAGGCCCCTCCTTACTAAGGCTCAGTCATCCCAGTTGCATTACAGATGTTCTCCCTCTCTGAAGTAGAAACAGCCATACCAAAGAAAAGCCAAAGAAAAATGCTGCTTGTCTCTCTTCACTGTTCTGGTGGGCTGACTACTGTGCTGTTTAGAAATCTGCTAACATATGTTGCATTTCACATTTATCCCTTTTTTATACTAAACCATTATTACACTGATTTTCAGAGATTTCAGTATAAACTTTTGGAAAGATACTAGACTCCACATGTTGGGGTTGAATTTCCTTAACTCTTCAGCAGCTGCACTTTACCTAAGCAATTCACAGCCCATTTGTCTGAAGAGAAGCCATAATACCAGGAGAACATAGCTGGTATTATATTTACTCTGGCATAAACTATGATCTGAGGGACATCCAAACTAATGGAATCATAAACTCAATATTGTCTGAAAACGTGTTGCAATAAAGATTTGCAACTGGTGCCATTAATATTCAGTATTTACTATTCCCAGTACTTAAAATTGCTGTCTGGTTCCACAAAAACCAGTATTGTACCATGGCTATGATAGTAACAGTGAAACTTTTTAAAAGAACCCCAAGTCTTTTCCGTAGTTCTAATAATTATAGTCATGATGCCTCCTCACCCAGAGCTCTGTTCTATGAACATTAACCATAGTTGCTGCCATGGTATTTCTGTAACCACTCCTACAACCTTCTCCTATGGTATATATTTTGGACTGTAAGGCTAGTTACAATCTGGAAATGCCTTATTTTAAGAAAAGTGTCTGTAATAGAATTGCATTTGTGTGTCTTTTTTAGATAAAAGCAGTTCGAACAAAGCAAGAAGGAAACCTTATAGTAGATGATGTTTCAAACAGGACTGTTAGCCCCAAGAAGGCTGATATATTGGATGTTGTAGGAATGCTGTATGTTGGAGGATTGCCCATCAACTACACAACTAGAAGAATCGGTCCAGTAAGCAAGTTTGTTAAAGTTATCTTACACTGCTTAAGTATGTCTTGATTTGTACGAATGTCTTCCCAGTTTTGCTTTATTTTGCTTTTCCCTCAGACTGCTCAAGAATACAGTTTAAATGGACCTTACCTGAGGTACACTACATTCTTTCAGTGGAAGGATTTGACTCAAAATCCATTTAATGCAAAGAACTAGAAATAGTAGACTTAGTTACTGTTATGGAAAAGTAGAAAGATCCACACACTTGTATCCACTTGTATCACAGCTAGAGTATAAGGTCCTGAATACTACTTGCCCTTTCTCTTGGCTGTAATTCATCAAGCAATAAATGCTAAAAAGCAGTGAAAGCATCTCCTAAGAGAAGCAACAAAAGCCAAGATCACCTTGGACAAAGTCCTCAGTAGTACTGCTGTTTACTGTAGTAATTGTTTTTTTGTTGTTATTACTAAGCTAGGAGAGAATGTATTTTGAAGTAAGGCCATGAAAACTCTATTGTCTGTTTCCAAATCAAATTTGCATATATCAATTTATCACTGTTTTAGTCTAAATGCCCAGCTTCCATTCTGACACAGAAATTAGCCTGGCAAACAGAGAGCCTGGAGAGATGAATATACTTTCGGCATAAACTTTGTAGAATCAACTAGGAACACTGTATTTCCTCACCCAGGCCATTTACTGCATCTATCTGCACAACTCCATGTCAGTCATCTCACTTTCCTGCTGCTTTCCCACACCCCAAGATATGCCAGTATCAGAATGAGAGCAAAGCCTCTTCCCTCATTATTTTTCTCTCATTGTAGAGGGGTCTTTCAAAGCAGCAGCCAAAACTTAAGTGAATTTAATTATAGCAAACACCAGATTAGGCATACAGTGTAGCATGATTTGAAAAAAAAAAAAAAAAGAAAGCCACAAAACAAACCTGGAGTGTCAGTAGCAGCTATGTCTAGGCTCATTCCAGGTGCTTATACAGAATTGGTAAAGAGTACAAATCACATTACGGAAACAAGACTCTCAAAGAAATTGCACACGAGTAAATACCACTGTAGTAAGATGGAATGGCAAATACTAGTCTATAGACAGGTAAACATCCATCAGTTTACACAGAGAAAATAAATACAGAAAAGGAATTCCTAGATCCTGCTTAAATAAGTCCTTATAATAATTTGTGAATGTGGAATGAAGGGGAAGAGTAACCCCTGTAAATCTGAGAGTCATAGTTCATAAAAAAACCTGACCTCTAAGATCATATTTCTCAGCAAATTATGGATTGTGCAGAAAGCCCAAATTCAGGTAAATCTAGTGATCATGAGGGACTGTAGTGAGAGGACAAAGGGTAACGGGTTCAAACTTAAACAGGGGAAGTTTAGATTGGATCTGAGG